>CM041776.1:371764494-371792282 GCA_023374045.1 Limonium bicolor | reverse complement strand
TCGGTGCTGCTTTGCGCTTACAGTTGGACTACCAAATGATTCCCGTTGTCGCCAAATTTGGTGTGTAAAACTCTACCACTGTTATTGTGTAACGTAATGTTTGTTTCTTATCTGTGCGTATTTGTAAAAAAACAATTATGGATATCATTTATTAGAATAAGAGTTTTGTATTATTATGTATTCGACTGTGTGTGCATTTTGCTTAAAACAACAAATGCGTAAGCAATGACGTCCGTCGTTGCCTTATTCCAAAACTAGAGAGAAATAGTACAAACACCATCTACAGTTCGTACTTAATGATGTTGTTGCATTTTGTTCGCTCGACACTTAATGTCATTAGTCGAACTGAACTAGGATTTGAATCCTATCAATATGCTCATGTAGTCCATGTAATTTTCCACCATCGCCTCTCATGCATCTGCAGTGATATACATTAGCTCCCAGAATGGTGTAGGGAAGCTGTAGGCCAATGATTGTATATTATTGTAATTGCACGACAGTATTACTACTAGACCCAGACATTGACGGATTAGACATCAGTGCTTCAAAAGAATGAATGAATTGCAATTCAAGATCAATATCTGTGGATGTGTCTGTTGGACGGAAGTTGAAGCCGAACCTATCCACCATGTGTGTGTAATCTACGAACAATCTAATTGGTAGATTCATTTTTGGCGAGTAGACGAATTGGTAAGGAACTGATTTGTTAATGGTCGGAACTCTCGAAGGTTTGTCTTCCTTTTATAATGCTACCTTAGTTAAGGATAGCATCGATACACCTTGAATCACATTCCTTCAATAAGATAAGATTCTGTGATTGATAAGGTCCATACAAATCTCTTTTATTGAGGTAGGAGAAAAGGTAAGATGCTATGCTACTTGTGCTTATACGATATTGTTTCTTGTTGAATGCTTATCTTAAACTCTAGTTTGTATAATTCATGAAATGAATGAATGGAAATGAAGTGTGTGTGTGCTTGTTGTGTATTGTATTGACCAAGTAATGCAGTATAGGACTTCTAACTGATTCCTAACTAGCTAACCATTCTAATATAAGCACTTTCTGTTTGAGATATTTTCCGACGGATATCGTATTATTAATAGTTGATGCTGATCCATACAAAGGTCGTGCTAAACGTTTTATTTGCAACTTAAAAATCTAGCAGTTACAACGGTGATGACCTTACATTCAAAACACACACACTATCACTACTCATCTCTTCCCTCTCATCTGTTACAAGCTGAGGTGTCACTACTGCCTTCGTCTTCTACAGTCTCTTCTGTTGAAGTCTCTGAGTCTGAGTTGTTAACAATACCGGAGGAGCGAGCGAATAGGTTACCGAAATCTCCATTCTGTTGCCATAGACATCACGGTTACCATCAAACATTTGTATCATCTGCTGTACATCATGGTTGTTCGAAATGAGGAGCGGAGTCCATGCGACATCTGGGGGAGACTCAAGCAGGAGTCTGTGCATTATGGTGTGCACGATGCAGTTCCTTGCAACACATGACCTTAAGGAATTCCCCACGCAGTTGTACAGTTGTTGGTATGTTATTGACCAGTGAATATCGAAATCAATAAAACGTGAATTTGATTGTCTTTCAAAATAAAATCCAGTCTCATCAAAAGAGGGGGTAACATGCACACACAAGATACACGGTAGATCCATTACAAAGGGTAGAAGAAGGGGAGCTGATGCAGGTGTTGTTTAGCAAGATTTCCAGTATTTATAGGAAGGAGAACTGAAGCAAACGGAGTACATGGTACAGTCAAAATAGTGTTCAATAATACATATGGAGTTGTCATTTCTCCATTTTACTGAAGAAAGTGTGAGCAGTGTAAAGATAAGTCACATGGTGTCCATCGAAGTACTTGTAGTGTAAATGACAGGACAACACAAAGTAGAGTGTTGTAGTCTTGAAAACTCGTAAATAGAGGACTGTCTTATGAAAAGTACATGAATCAATTTCAAACTAGAGTTACAGACACACCTACAAAAGGACAATGTGAAAACCATAGGCTGCCAGAATAGGGAAGCTGTAACTCAGTGTCCTGTATGTAATTGATACACGTTGATGAAGCTTATTAAAGATGCTTTGAGTAGACAGCACTTGATACAAAAGTACACATCGAGGAGGAGCCACGAATTGAGCACAAGATGCAACCAAAAGTTGTGGCAGTAAAAAATATTCTCATATCTTATCCAAGGAAATCTAAGAAATCTCATATGCGTCCGAAACCCACCATCAACCAGAGTCTACAAATTGGAACATGATAAGATGGTATCACTGTATGGGATAAGATACTACGAGAAGGTAGATGCTATTAGACGTATGAGGCGTATAAACTCAACCGGTCCCGACCAAAGGCCGTGCCAACGTCCATAAATAACTCAGTCGCCCTTGAAGTTTTATGATGTATAAACCATTGCCATTACACCCTCCACTTAAAGTTTTACATCTAAAATGTTTATTCCCTGTATGATGTATATGCACCACATCCCATCCTTTGATGATTCTGGCTTTTACTTCTTCGAACCAACCGACTACACACAACCGTCTCTCACGATTACAGATTTCATTGACTTCAACTATTTCAAATTCCTAGTTGAGTGTAACCTTGATTGTGGCAATGAGAAGTTTGTTCCAACGTCCATTTGTCTTCCGAAAAATGATGTTTCCTCTCCCAGTGCCTTTCTGGAGCCAGATGGTAATTGCAAATGACGAAGACGTGCGTCTTATGGTTGAAAACTACATAAACACAAGCAACACATGGGTATGATTCAGCTGCTGGTGGAATATGAGCCGAAGGTAGATGGTTAATTATGGTCATAAAACTATGACAAATTATTGGCAGTTTTAAGTATGTTTGTCATATAACTCACTGTACGATGATGCTCTTCCGTAGTAATGTACCACTGTTGTGTGCTCCATTCATTGGGGCTGCTTCTATAATTCAATAAACATTGTACTTCCCTTAATAATGAATACATATAGTGATGCATGATTATTTACATGATCGAAGTAAGACCATGGTTATAACACCACCAATCACCGAAGTAGGCACACCTAATTTTATTGAAATACAATACATTCCGTTACATTCTTTTTGGGTGCTTGCTAAAGGCACGACCTGTCAAAGCAGGAGCAGTTGGTAACTAAAAAAAAAGGATTGACAATAGATATTTCTTCAATCATAACTAGCATTTGGGCAGTTTCTCCTAATATGTCCCCGTTGTCGACACAACCCGCACCTTCGTCTTTCACGTTCATACGCCTCGTCCATCTCATTTGGAATACGTGAAAATGTTGGACGTCCTCTGACTGTACGCATCATATTTGGGTCAGGAACCACAGTGAGGCCGACATACGAAGGCCAGTTGCCTTGGTTACCTAAAGGAACAAATTTGTTCTCCTGATATGCCTGTATCATCGTATCAAGTCTGTAAACGCTATGAACATAGTTCTTCCAATCAAGTGTGGTGCTGGAACAAACAGCCATAACGTGTGAACAGGGGTACTTAAAGGCCTACCACTCCCCACATTCGCATAGTCTTTCGTTGATTCGGACAACGAATTTTCCTTTGTCTCGCCTTAGGGTGGCATCACCATTGTCAACGACCTCGAATACCAAATCCATTGAATCAATGACAACCACACGGTGATAGTTCGATAGGATTTGGTTCTCGTTAACCCTTTCAAGCAGTTGCCTTGTAAAAATCGATCCGCTATTCCTTTGTGCAGTATATGTTTCCAAGTTATCCCGGAAATAATCAATAAGCGTGTATAGTGTGCTCTCCACAATTGCTGTCATGGGCAGCAAGCGAACCATCTTCAACACACCATTCATGCATTCCACCAGATTGGTGGTTGTATGACCCCACCGTCTACTGTCATCATAAGCACGGGACCATTTCTCCACTGGGAGATCATTGAAGAAGGCAACAATCAAGGGGTGAAGAGATATTAAATGACTCAATCTTTCATCAACAATATCCTTCCTAAATGAGTAACCTAACAACAAACAAATAAAAATCAAACAGTCATAAACAATTACTACTAACTTACAGTTAATAAACAGAAGTATAAATCAAATAATTACCGGTGTTTATCAAAAACTTCTTCCATTCCTTGTTCCCATATCTGGTTTGAAAGTTCGAAGCTACGTGACGGAGACACAAGAAATGTTCTGCGTATGGTGGAAGCCAGTATTGATCCTCCCTCATAATTGACATTATAGTTGCGGCACGGTCAGTAATTACAGCGACATCACAACGTGGCCCGATAACTTTGTTACGCACACGATCGAGAAAATATTTCCAGTCATCCCTGGATTCCCCGGAAACCAAGCCGAAAGCCATGGGAATAATCTTGTTATTACCATCTTGCGCAACAGCCACTAGTAACTTACCCTTGTACTTCCCGTAAAGGTGAGTCGCATCTATTTGCAGTAGGGGTTTCATGTACTTGAAAGTAGTTATGCATGGCCCGAATGCCCAGAAGCAACGATTAAATTGCCTAACTGATGTGGTTTGCATCTCGTTCTCAAACACACACATTAGACTCCAAATCCACAAACGAAGTAGGCATGTAATGTCTTATGGTTAAGATGTACCTGGGTAGTTCGGCATATGACTGCACCCAATCCCCGTAAACTCTTCTTATGGCTTCAGCACGACCCAACCAAGCTTTTTTATAGCTTATTTCCTATGATACTCCTGGCGGATTAATTGAATAACCGTCTTCACTTGTAGTCCCGGATTCTCCTTCACTCGGGGAATCATCGCCTCGGCAATGAAATGGTAGGTTATGAACCGGTCATTATTCTCGTTCAAGACAGGAGAACACGAGTGAGGAGTGAACTTACGTACACGCCATTCAAATGCATCCTTCAACAGACATGCTCGAAAATAGAACTTGCATCCTTCATCTTGTCGACACTTTAACGCGTAGACTTTTCTGGTGTTTTCTTGTGGTAGAAAATCAACATTTTTTTGCAAGTGATAATCTTTGACAGCCATAACAAGAACATTTTTGTTCAGAAACTCCTGACCTTTGACAAACTCTTGCCCTGGCCTCCAATACGGTATACCACGTCGGCCGAGATCTGAAGGCATTTGGCTTATGGCTTGTAGGTCTACCTGCGTTAAGAATGAAGCAATTGGTGTGTAAGGTTCAGCTGGTGTCGAAGGACCGGCTTCGTCAACTTCATCATCATCATCATCATCATCAGGGAAGTCTTCCGGCTCCATCTCAGGATCATCTTCCGAACTATGTTCATCACCACCCAAATTAATGGGGTTATTCTCGAATGAAGTTGTAGCAGCAGACTCGAACTTCACTTCCACTTCCACTTCCAGGTTCCTCACGATATCGGGATTCTGCAAGAAGTTGGATATCATCATCCTAACAAGAGCGTCGTTGTTGACTTGAAGAGGAACAAATGAAGGGAGTGGGTATCTGCTCTCGAGCTTCCGATAAACGATGGAGGTAATCACGTAATCTCCTCCCAAATCTGAATCTACTTGATTTTTAACATGATTTTTGAAAGAACTGAATGTGGCTAATTCGGATATGTGTGTGAATATAAACCTAGAGGAAGGAGAAATATGAAAATACTCCATGATTTCCATAATTGAGATCTATATGAAGATAGAGAGTACAAGGAATTTCCATAGTTTATATGGTTTTGACAGAAAGGAGCAAAGGAAGAGGAAGCAATATGAGTTTCTGAGTTTAGTTTGGAGAAGCAATTCGATAAGAAGAGTAGGTATTGTAATCAGAAAATAAGATGCATATATATAGATGTTGTGAAAAAGCTAGTCGTTAACTAGCCGTTGGGAGAAGAAAGAGCCGTTGATGTCTCATTTCTAAAGGAGACTGACTTCTAGTATGCGCTCCCTAAACAAAGTAGCCGATTTAAAAAATTCGGATTTGTACTTTGTGAAGGAGGCGCACACTGCAAATCAGTCAGCCAGGAGGCTGACTTCCAGTGTGCGCCTCCTTCACAAAGTACAAATAATAAAAAAAAAACTGCACTAGTGGCGCACAATAGAAGTCAGCTGTTGGCTGACTGACTTCTATTGTGCGCTTCCCACTCAGCCAAAACAAAAAAACACACCTGTGATATATTACGGGACAATTCAACCGCGCTGAATTTTCCGAAAGTTCAGTGCAACTTAATTTTAGTTCTAGTTCGCAGTTTAAATTTTTAGGCTGAAGAGGGATAAGAAAAGTAACATCTCTGACAAAAAAAGGAGAAGCACCACCACCATCATACATAAACCCGTCCACGGTGCTGCACTGCTGCTGCATGGGCCCTGACGGAAAAATAAAGTGAGCAAAAAGAAAAGGTTAATGTTCCTCAGACATTTCCATTAAAGAAAAAAGAAAAAGAAAAAAAGGGTGGGACAACCAACCATGTTAAGAATTGAGGTGAGAAGACCTGAGATATGATGCTGCTTGCAGACTCACTTTTTGTGGATTTATGGGGCCCAATTAAGAAGGCCGACTAGGCCGTCGACTTCCCGTCGTCCACTATTGACTTCTCCGCTTGAAAAAGGACAACCATTGGCATATGTTTGTCGTATTATGTACTGTCGTACACTACACAAACCATTTAGGAAGTAACCTTTTTCTTTCTTTGAAGAAACTAACTAGAAACTACTAATAACTGGATGATAATATACTGTATGATCTTTTTTCTTGAGAAAAATGTTTACTCATAGCCTTTAAAAATAATCTTCATTATATGTCATAAACCACAATTTTTTTTTCTTAATTGATTGAAGACCGTACTTTCGGCTCTACAATAGTATAAAATAGAAAAAGAAGCAGCTGATTAAATGTGGTCGGTAACAACTTACTTATTTAGCAATACATATGTTACTTAATTGGTAGAGTGGTTAATATGCACTATACTATACGCGCTGCAAATTAAAGTGAAGCTATCACCTTGCCTTGCTTGCGTATAAAATAATACGACACCTAATCACCATTACCCGTCTACGTACTTCCTCATGGATAACCAAATCCACAGAGTCAAATACACTTTTTAATTTTGTTTTCTTATCTCTCTCTTTATGTTTAAACCTTTTTTTTTAAATTGCACTCATTCTTCTCGTACAAATATTAAGATTAAATTAGCCTTTTTTTTTTGCCTTGTAACTCAGCACTTATCAAAAAAAAAAAAATTAGCCTATTTTTTAATATCTTACATTCTTATCTTCGATCTATCAAGAACAAGAGCGACTAATTTTTTTAGATGGATAAAGACCTGATAGTATGCTATAGATAAAATAACAAGCTAGTATGATATTAATAAGACTATTGATGTGAACACATACTAAAATTGAGGCTGACGCTGAGCCACTATATACTAGTACAATTATTGTAAGGATTTGGTGCAAGTAAATCTATAAGTTACTAAAAAAGTTTATCAGAGTACCAAACCGATGGAGATCCTAATTAGTTACTATATGCGGAGTCTAATCGGTTAGTCAAAAAGTTATGTGGTTCATTAGCATATCAAAATTGAAAACAAGGCTGGAATGCGCACTACCAGTGTCACATCATTACGGGTACTTGGTCGGTAAAGGAGTTGGAGGCAATAGAGATGGCAAGCAACGATTCTAGTGCTGGTTTTGAGGAATGAAGGTCATGAGACTAATGAACCTTTGAGCATCCTGGTTTTTTTTCGCAAATTTTTTTGTTGTACTAGTCTCATGTTTTAATGTCTGGCTAAGGATTTTCCTAAGCTGTATAGACCGTCACTGGTCAACCCATTGCTACATTTGTAACCCCCTTATAAAAAAAACATCATTACGGATACTCACCAACATCCTAATCAACCTGAGAGATAGTCATGGTGTCGAGTTTATAAGCCTCGTGTATTGTAATTTTGAAGTTAGCTATGGTAATATATCTTCTGATACGTTTATCATATGACTCCTTTAATAATTCAAGGTATAGATAGTCCTGGTCTAAACTATTGTATAAACCTAACAAAATAGCATTTGCTGGAAAAGCTAGACAAAATCAGGACTCACTGCTGGCACCAATTGTAGCCGGCAATGGCCGCACTCGATTGGAGTCTAAGAAAGCGATTGCCCATGCTTTTTCTATACAAAATTTTCCATTTCTGTTATTGCATTGTATTCTTTTGGGCGTGAAAGGTTCAAATAAACTTTCGTTTTAGTGATTTCTAGGCATTTAAAAAAAAAAATAGTACTGGAGGCAAGTCCAAATCCAAGTTATACTTTAGAGAAATCAATTATAAGCACTTTGCTACTTCCAACTGTAATTAATATAGCCAAAAGAGATGCAACAGAGAAGACTCTCAAATGCTGCATGCATGCATATCTTTGGTTTTCCTTCCAAAACTCAAGCTAATCATACGGCCACATACACCCTAAGTACCCAAGTCATGAAAATTAACTTATATCTCATCTTAAATCTTAATCTCCCTTTTTAAATATTGATTCTGCTAAAAAAAAAACAACACAAATAACGTTGTACCAATAATAGTTCCTTGTTCCCTTCCTACCCATAGCACAAACAACACCAGACAGACACGTGCTAAAAAAGATTAATTAGGAAAGTAACAATCAACTTGATAAGCCGGCCCATCCCGTAGCACGTGCAATTCGATCCCTATGACTAATCAAACAACATCATCTTACTCTCAAAATATCAGCTAATCAATCAATCTTCTTCTTAAAAAAAAAAAAGAAAAGAAAGAATAAATCAACACGGCTTCCACGCACTAGCCCACACAACTGGCTGATCCTTCCAAGCCAAGAACATCCCAGCAGCAGGTTCCACCACCGATTGACTCGTCGTCAACGACCACCCTTCCTTATACCTTTTCAGCAAAGCCCTAACATCATCATTGACTTCATCACTAAACCCGACAGGACTAAACCCAGCCACTTCCATCCTCCTCGCCCACCGTCTAGACACTTCCCGTCTCTCCGACGACACTTCTTCAGGACACGCGAGAAGATCCATCAATGCCCTCCCCGCACCACGTTCTAACATCAACCTCTCATTACTCGTCCTTGGAAAACTCTCGTCTAATGACTCAAAGTAGACCCTAAACCACCTCAAACATTCTGAAACCCCCGTACAAACTCATACCCCTGGTCCCACGTCGAGTTCCGCTTCTTCTTAAAACCAATCGTAATCACACGAGGGTGGAAGACGGCGGAATTGGGATAGGATTGTGTCACGACGGTTGTGGAGGGTTGAAACTGAGTGAAGCGTGTTGACGCAGTTGACAGCAATGGCTTCGTCTTCCTTAATGTCTAGATCGGTTAGGTTAAGTTGGGATAAATCAGCATTATGATGGATTATGTTGAATTTAAATGGAACCCCATGAGTCTTGCGAATTTCTCCATCCGGGCTTCAATCTCCTCATTACTCTGCACACCGCTGCCACTGTCGCTGGAGGTTGCAGCCTTGTTGACGACGACGGTGGTGAGACGGAGGTAAGGAGTATCGTCTGTCCGCGTCGCTATGGCCTCAAGAAGAGTAGGCCATTGAGTGCAGAACGTGTTACTAATATCAATGATATGTATCTTGGGTTCACCCTCGAGGGCTTCAATGATAGCACCATTGCAGGCCACGTGTCCAAAAGTGGTCCATGGACTAACTTCCTGGAATTTGAGGACCATTTTACGAGTGGAGTCGAATGAGAATGTTTTATCGGATGCGGTTAACATGGTTCGGTAGCATCGGTCACCGGAGTCAGTCATGCGGCTGAATAGGGCTTGAAGAAAGTAAGAAGTGAGTTTCTGATCAGTGTCTCCATAAGGTGAGCTGATTTCATTGAGCATCCATATGAGTTGTTGGAGTCGTGTGGTGTTCTTGTCGGCGATTGCTCTGGCTGTTTCTAGAAGAATCTCGGATGCCCATTGGTGTTGAGTGGATGTTGAGGATGAAGGTGTGGAGAAGAATTCTAGGGTTAGGTCACGGGCTGGTGGGTATGAGAATTGTTCGGGTGGATAGTAATCGTAACCGCCAAGGGATGGGGTAGTAGTAGTGGTGTAACCGGATGATATCGGGAATGTTTGATGGTGGTGGTACGTAGTAGTAGGAGGAGGAGGAGGAGGGTAGTTGTATGGTGAGGAAGAGTGAGTATGAGTATTATTAGAAGAAGAGGAGAAGTCGTCTTCATCCATGAAAAAGTTGAAGCATTCTTCTTCTGCAGCAGCAGTAGTTGTTCGAGGTGGTCCGTCGTCGTGGTCTGGTTGGAAATAAGCTTGTGGATGTTTGTGGTGGGAATAGCTTGAAGAGCTGCTTGTAGTAGTGGTGGAGTTGTTGAAGGATGATATCTGAGAGTTGTTGAAAGATTGTTGAGGATGATGATACAGGTGATGGTGGTATTGTTGTTGTTGATGATGATATTGATCAGATGATGAAGATGACGACTGCTGTTGCTGCTGCTGGGAGAGAAACTAGTCTAAACAATGTATCCATTTAATTTACACAAACACCATGGATATCAAAATAATAGTAGTAATGATAATGTGTCACACACTCTCTTTTCGTTTTCTTTACTTTATTTTTTTGGTGGTACTTGTATCTATCTGTGTGGGTTTTTGCTGTCTGATGGATGGATGATGAATTGTAATTGTTGTATCTATGGAAACGTAAGAAAGAAAGAAAGAAAAGGGTATGATGAAATGGAATGCCAGATGTTTGTGAATCGTGTGAGTGATAAAAGACGACGGGATAGCAACTGGGAGGAGAGGAGAGGGTAAGATAAGTCCTTTTTAACTTAAAGGACAGATAGATGGTGGAGCGGCATGATTGAAAGAAACGCAGACCAATAGTATAGTAGCATCGGTAGTACTTAGTTGTAACTAGCTAGCTACTACTACTTACACTGTAGCTAGCATAATATGAATATGATCATTCAAATTAGATTCTTTTTTTTTTTCCTGCTGTTATGGGTTTTTTTCTTTTTTACATATAGAGACCAGAGACCTACGTATAGATTAGATTACAAAGTGGAATCTGTAAAGATGACTTTGGGGACGTTAATCGATAAAGAAATAATGAATGGATGGAGGGAGCATGCCAAACCCAGAAACCAAAAAAGCAAGGTTTATTCTGTCTTTAAGGTTTTTTCTTCTTTGTTTTTACTACTACTACTAGATGTATGACATGACAGTAATTGTAAACTTTGTACTGTAGTATTATTATACACCCAGATATAGAGAGGAGCGGATTATTATGTTAGTTACTTAAAACACATTGGGTTGGGTTGGGTTGGGTTGGGTGCTTATTCCTTCTGATTAAATTCAAACTTTGAAAAAGTGGTGAAGATGGTGGATTCTGGGCTGGTTTGAAACAGATAGCAGAGAAATTGTATCTGACAATAGATGAAAAGGATTGATACAATACCAGATAGCAGTATAAAAAAAAACAATGACAGAGAAAAGGTAGCTTCTTTTCAGTAAAAAAATACTACGAAAAGTGGTGGTGGGAAAGAGGAAGGTAGGTCAAGATCAAACACCGAACAGACAAAGTTAGTGGATTAGCTGCTTTTCTATGGAGAAGGAGAGGAGGATGAGGAAAAGAAGTATAATAAACATTGAGTGGGGAAGCAGCAGGCGTGGGTGGCCACTACTGATCGAGAGTCTCAAGGGAGGCTGGATGCCTTCTCTCTCTTTAAAGAAAGGAAATAAAGCTGCCGGCGTGCATCATCATCATCAAACCCACCACCTTCTCTGATCACAAACAATCACCACACATTCCCAACCTGCAGAGCAACTAGAAGCACCTCATATTGTTGGGTTTGCCTCCCAGAAACCACCACCACTTCTTTTAATGCTGGGCTGAATTACCCAGAAGGAAGGAATATTAATGCCATGCCTAGCCTACCCTAATTCGTATGTCGTAACCGCAATATAATACATATTGCCCGTGCCGTTCCTTCCATCGTATAATAATACTCTTCATTCTTCACTTCTTTTTATACATTCTACATATTATATACTACATCCAGTGTGAAAAGTTTCTTTTTTAAAATAGAAACAAAAAAAAAAAAAGCTAGCAAAGCAACAACATGACAATCCAGAGCATGCATGCTATTGCTATCACTTTCAAACAGTCAGCATTATTTATTTCTCAAACTTGTATACATTACAATGATAACTTGAATTGCACGACTATGAAACATCATAGCAGTAAATGCTGGACTGGCTTCAGGAACGCCTATTCCTAGAAAGGGCAATAAAAACCACTTGAAAGAGGTAATGTTGCCCACTGTAATGATAGTGTCCCCGGCCCTTTAGAATTTCGATATAAGTAGATGCTAGATGCCTACGTATGAGGATGATAGGTCTAACCAGCTACCCCGACACAGTAGTGACCAATTCATCTACCCAAAATCTATCCTACTATTATTCTTGTTCTCATGGCTTCATTCAGTACTCAGCCATAGCGTGCATCTCCTGACGGTTGCGCTCTTATTATCAATGATTGGACTCAATTCCTCGTGTCCCACATGACACATTGGTTTGGTTTGAGAGAGGCCAACTCCGTCTATTCTATACTACTATTCCATTATGCAACACCATATATACATGTGGTTGGTCCGTCAATCAATGCCTGGGGCTGGGTCGCTGGTACTCGCGCTGGCGCTGGGGCTAAGAGCACACCCCAAAGGACAGACCCAGCATCATCATTCAACTAGTACCAAAAGCTTCAAAATCCCGCTACCTAACTTGATATGATACTCTTTTCTTTTGCTCTTAGGAAGGCACTAAACTAGGCTTTGTACCAACTCTTTGACCACCGGACGTACGTGCTTTTGGGACCATTCTGATTACACAACATCGTGCTCTAACCTGTTTGATCAAATGCTGGCTGCTATATAAATAAATAACTCGACAGTCATCAGTGCTAGAAATGCTTTTGAGTCGGTGTTTAACCAAGTATATATACCCCAGAACCATATCAAACCAAACTCTTCCACCGGCAACGTACTACGTAGCTTTAGGTCGATGTTACTACAGCATTACTATAAGATGAGGCACCTCAGTCTGACACCCACACCCTCGATACATAATTGCATAAGCATCTTCATTTATTTCAAGCAGCAACCAACCAGGCCTCAAATTTTTGTTCCCCCGTACCCTTGACCTTGATTGACTGATTCATTAACAAAAATTTGAGGCTAGGCTTCACCATAATCACAACAAACAGGGCCATCCTATTAAAAAGCATACAATTATGATGGGTGAACACTGGAGCCAAACCTGGCAAAGGTGTACCAAATATACATACAATCAACAATGACCGAAATCTGTAACCTAAAGATACATGGAAAAGAAAGCTCCCGTATTTGGAAAAGTGCAGCTTTCACTGGACTGCAATAAGATGCCTGAGATCTCCATCTACGTCCCCAAAATCTCTTTCCCTTATCTTTTTCCAACTATCTTTCCACTTTGAAGAAAATGGCCATACCTCCTTCTGACTGCTTTTTGTTTTCCACTGGGGTTGGGGGGCATGGCCGGTCATGAGTGTCCACATAAGATGATCAAAAGTGCACTCTCAATAATCTAGTACGATTTAAGATCAACCAACCCGTGTTGCACAGGAAGAAGTTATATTGCCAACAGAGTCACAACATAGAGGAAAAGAATGAATCTGCAAACTATAAACTTTGATTATGACGATAATAACATTACAACAGCTTCCTGTGTACTTAACTGCTCACCCCTCACAGTATTATGTATCCCAGCAGCTACTACATCTTCGGGTCAAAACTGATCTACATGGTTTTAACAAATGACCCCATCGTAACTAAAATATTACAGAACCTACCAGTTGGAGAAGTTCCCAAATCCTACAGAGGAAGAAGATAATTTCCTTTTCTTAGTATTAGTACCAGAGGACATACCACTCTCAGAGCCGGTGGTGGTTTCTACTTGACCAGAAGCAGCAGCAGGGTGCTGCTGCTGCTGCCTTAGGTATTTGGCAACACCACCTCCAGCACCATCATTTTCCCTTGCTCCAGTACCCGGGTTGCTGTACCATGATCCCACCTTTTCCTGAAATTCAGCGCATTGTTTGGCAAACATTTAGAACTTCTTTCTATAATACTGAGCACCAAGAAAAAGTTTACACACACGCATTTAAGAAAAACTCACACTATCATGGTCTTCTACTTTCTCCTCTTCCTTTCCTTTCTCCTCCTCTTCCTCCTCATCTGGATCGTTATAAGGGTTTACAAAGATAGTAACACTGTTTATCTTGATATCTTCCTGGAAAAGCGAAGCAAAAGGACATATCATACGCAGTCAGTATTTTTTACTATTATACTTGAGTTTATACACCAAGCATTTCAAGCAAAAGCCCTAGGCAAAAGGAAACAGACGACAATATTTGGCCCAGTAAATGCGTGGTCAAAATAACCACGTCAAAATATGCCAATGAAAGTTTACGAGAAAAAAAATACAGATATTTCACCATGCATTCAAATACTTAGTGACAGAAAACCCCAAAATGCAACAGCATATATAGGAGAAATATCAAAGTTTAAAAAACCAGATATGCAATTACACAAATCAGAATTTGGCTGAAATTTTATCCAGGTGGGAGGGGCAGACTAAACATCATCAATGAGAGGAAGCAAGATAGCTCACCAGTGGTTTGTCATTATCATCAACAGGAGCTTTCTCCATTGCTGCAAGAGTGGTTATGCCACCCACTACCATGCCAAACACCGAATGCTTGTAGTTCAAATGAGCCGCTGATTTGTACAATATGAAAAACTGTGAACCATTAGAATGGGGTCCGCTATTCGCCATACTCACGACACCCCTGCCAGAATGAAGCAGCTTGGAGTTCACTTCATCCTTAAACGGCTTCCCCCATATTGATTCACCACCTTTTCCAGTTCCAGTAGGATCACCTCCTTGTATCATAAAGTTCCTACAAGAGGAGGAGGTATAAAAACGTTTGTCCGAAAAATCCACCTACAGTTGACGACTTCGGTAGTAAACGCAAATTTAAGTTCCTTACCTAATACTCCTGTGGAAAATCACTCCATTGTAGTCCGCGTTCGCATAAAGTGATAAAGTTCTCACATGTCCGAGGTGTTATATCACAGTGTAGCTCAATATTTAGATCTCCATGAGTTGTATGAAGCTGTACATAGCCCTTCTTCTTGGGATTTTCTCCACCTTAACATACTCAAAATCGTTTTTTGTCACAGGATCATAGGCAGTAGAGGTGAAGGACCTTGAAGCAGCGCCACTGGTAAACCGGCTCTTAACCTGTCACAATTTGCTTCATAACATTATGCTGCCATCAAATTCCAAAGAGCAAGTTCTTACGTAATACCATTCTTACAGAATGGGGAATAAACAGAAAGCACTAACAAAGAAATACTTGTTAATACAAAACACTAAGGACTGCAGCAGAGGCTAACCATTTTTGCATTCAGAGGAGCTCTCTCGCCAGACATATGCATCGCTATACGAGCAGCTGTCTTTTCTGCGGTGCCAGATTTAGCAGCAGCAGCACTTCTTCCATGCACTGAGGCAGAAGCAGCATCAACTATACTAAATCCCTGTCTGGTTGAATCATCTCCTTTAGATTTCTCCTCCTTGATGCGTGATCTTGCCTCCAATATAGCAGCCAGAGCAGCTGCTCTTTCATTTTGAGCTTTACTTCCACCACCTCCAAGTAAGGCAGCTTGTCTTCCCTTGTCAGTCCCAAGCTCCGCAAGCATCTGCTTGATATCCCCTCTTACATTTATATTGTAAGCCGGATCAGATTCCATCTTTTTCAACTCTGGAAAAAACAAAACATGTATCACAGAGAGCGGTCTTAAACAAATGGCTAATGACGTACAAGATTTAAACAAATTACCTTCATCGTCTACTTTCAATCCCTTCTTGACATGATCAAAATCAACAAGCACCTTGGCTTCAAGTGCATTAGGATTCTGGATAAAACACATATAAACCCATACAAATGAAGAGGAGTTAGGCAACGACTAATTCTACACAATTTTACAAAACAGCAAGGACAAAGAATAAAATTACAATTTACCTGAATAGTGATAAGGTCTTCCCTAGCAAATGGCTCATCTGTGAGCAGTTCCTTCCAATTCTTAGTTTTGATGTTTAACTCCTTAATTGCCTAATGTGAGCAATGCATATGAGTCAAAATCTAATAAACAACAAGATCTACTAGCAAAATTGAATTGCAAGAAGGAAAACAGAGCACACACGAATCTAAGAAGATTATTAACCGGGTAAACAAACCTCATAGCAGAATACATTTCCTGTTGTCTTCACAGCAACTATGTGAGTGAATTCCGTAAAAACCTTGTTCAACACCGGGCAATGGTACTCACCTACACGCAGTTGGGCATGTTGTTTAGCAGCCTTTCAATATCTATGAGTTCCCAAGCGTAATTAACCAAATTTTCCAGTAGAAACAGTATGAAGGTAAGGGCATGTACAAAGACTGAAGAAATATATATATATATATATATATCACCTTCAGAATTCTTGTGGAACGTGAGAGGAATTAGGTCCCCTTGTTTAAGAGGAGTACCGGTCACCGGGTGCCTCCCATACTTTCTAACGTATGGAACTATATTCCTGCAAGACCCAAACCACCAGAACAGTTATCACGAATTAAACTTCTCTCCAGGACACCTTAACATGACAAGTTAGTATCCTCGATTACAAATCAGAAAATAGATGGGCGAGGACAACTTACAAAACATCGAAGACGCTCCCGTCCTCAGTGCAAACTGCATCTTCAAAAGGCGTGAAAGTGAGGCTGCAAAAAGGGTTTCGGTATTGTTAAGTATAGCCATATAGTCCAGAGAGGCCGGCGGCCAACAGAATTATAAATTGAAATAAGCGGGGTATTAATCACTTACGCGCAACAATAGAAAGGCAGGCGTTTGAAAGGCGTGCCATTTTCCTTCGATTTGTAACCTCCCATTCGGTTGCCCATTCCGTCTTCGTTATGAACATGCGATCTTTGCTGTGCTGCTTCTTCCCCATCTCTCCCTGTTTCGTTCGTATTCCTCTTCTAATGCGACTATGTAATTAATTTCCTTTTGTTCCAGAGATCAGCGATGCAGAAACAGAAGAGCAAGGAGGAGCAGCTAACAATTGCAGTACCGACGACGAACAGCTAAGGCGGCGACGCCGTACCGGGCTCAGCGCCACCTTTTTTCAGGACTGAAGCAAAAAATTCACATGAAGTGGGCCTTCGAGCCATGAGTTCTAAGTCGACTTAACTAGGTCTTAAGGTTTGGGCCCAAAACTTATTCTGGCCCAAAAAGTAGAAACGACGTCGTAATAGGTGGGAGGGTTTGACAAGGAGCATTGCTAGAGTGCCGGAGAGTGAAAGATGGATGGTGTGGGTGAAGAGTCGGCGGTTTCCGACTGTAGCAGTAGCGGTGAGGAAGACGGTAATGACGAGTGGAAAGCTGCTATCAACTCTGTGGTGGGTGGCGGTGCTTTCGGTAACGGAGGTAGCATCGCTTCCTTATCCGGGCCAAGTTTCGCTTCCGCAATTCCCGTGGGAGGCCACGACAGAGCTCAGCCACAGCCCCTCAAGCACTTCCAGATTAAGGTCCGAATCTTTGCATGCTAGTCTGCTCAATTATAATAGGTTTTATTAGTTTCTCAACTTGCTTAGTTTGTGCGATCCTCAAACTGCTTGTGAAAGATTTAAATTTTGCCTGTAGCTTCTCAGTTTGATTAGTTTCGGTGAACCTTCAAAACTGTTTGTGGAAGCTGTAAATTTGAGTTACAGTTATAGGTGTTAAAATCTACCTGTCGAACTCCAGTGTTCTGTTTTAGGCTGATGCTTAAGGTAGGCTCGTAGTTAATTACTGCGTGTGATACATATTTCCATCCATGTAGCTGAAGTAAGGCTTTGATACAAGACCTGTTCTTTTTGGGTACTTCTAGTTTCTGCTGCTTTTATTAAACGTCAGGGCATCGTCATGTCCTTCAGAGTTTCGAAGTGGGTTCTGTAAAGATTGTGAAATGTCATGGACAGAAAGGGAAGGGGGGGAGTGAAAAGAACATATACGCTAGAGATTATACGGGTACATAGCAGGTGCATTAGGGGTTCTATCGTTTTGAAACTATTCATAGGAACCTCCAAAGATCTGCTCAGCAATGGGTGTAAACTGAGTTCATTAACAGGGACAGAAGGAATTATTTGAGAAGGTTCAGAATACATTGGTCTTTGTGAGGGAAGATACAGAACCTGAACCCTCCACGGGTGAGGAGGAGAATTCTTTTCCCAATGAAGGTGGGATTCGATTGTTTCAGAGTGCTCCGGTTGGGATCGAATTGGACATCCATGGTATGCTGCTGCCTTTAATTTTATTTTTCTCTCTTTCTGCTGTGCTACCGCTTAGGTATCTGATCCATGTAGTGAATATTGGTGGCTCGTTCTTTTTGAGGCATGTCATTGTGTTGTTTGTTAATGTGGTTGCTCAGACGAACCCCAAGGACCCAAAAAGAAGCCTAGACTTGTACCGGGAGATGAAGTCGATGAAAAGTCTAAGAAGGTTGAATGTTCTCCCTAATCCACTGCATATACCATGTTTTAACTTTTGTGTGATGTACATCTTCTTCCCTGGTATGCGGTTTTCTGTAACATATTAATTCATTTAGTTGGGGATGGTGGGGTGTTATACTATTTCAGTTCAAAAGACGACTCCAGTCTGTTTTGGTTGAAGGAAATGATGTATTGGCCGCAGCAGAAGAAACCCAGAGAAAGATCCAGGCCAGACGAGAAGCTAGAGAAGAAGCGAAGAGAGAAGCTGCAAAGAGAGAGGAGCAGAGAGTAATGGAGCTGAAAAAGATTAGAGGGGAAAGATGGCTGCCTTCCATTGCGAAGGAGATGCAAAGGAAGAAAACCCAAGTGAAGTGAAGGGGAATGATGCTGAAACTATCCTCTGCTAAGGCTTGATTGATAGATCATTGTAAGATCATTAGACAATAATCAGCTGACAAGTAGGCTTAAATCGATTGAGAGAAAACTGTTAGGGTGTATGTATGGTGGGAGAGGGAAGTTAAAAATCTCATGAAAGCTTAGTGCATTTCATAATGATTTGTTTTTTTTTTTATGAACTGCCACGAACCTTCGGTCCTCATCATCCCTTCAGTTTTTGGTAGAAAGTAGCTGTTGCTATTTAACCTCTTGTTTGAGTCATCTCTTTGGTTGGCAATATCTTCTGTAATCTTTTCGGATAACTTCGTGAATTTTTTTTGTAATCTTTATCGCATAGATGCTAAAATAAAACCCAATTAGCAGGTCAAGTGGTGGTAACCGTTAGGTGGGGAGGAAAATGGAGGAAGCAAGCCAAAGAGTGAAAGTAAGAAAGTGGGTATGCGTTTCTTCCAAGTTGAGGCAACTGTTGTCACTTGTCAGTGCTGACTGACATTTATTATTGGAGTTAAAAAAGTTGTCATTCTAGCGAGATCCGACGAGGTGCGTCATCAGTCCCATCAACAGAGATCCTTCCATTCTTCAGAGCTCTGATCTGGCATCCGTTTCAACAGCGTCATCGTCATTGATGGGTTGTTCTCATCTCAGCTCAGAGAATTAAAGGAGGTCATTCCATTTCGTATTTCTATACTATAACTTTCAACTATTCATCACAGCGAGAGAGAAGGGGGTCAACGGTGTGTGGAATTGGATAATTAAGAAAGTTCGAGGGGAGAAGAAACACGATAGTGCGAGAGGAGAATGGCAATCATGCTAACGGCGGTAGTGAGCAGCGTGGACAAGTGCGTGACGGCGCTGTGGGAGGTGCAACAAGAAGAAGAGCAGTGGTTTGCGGCGGTGTTTGAGGCAGCTAGATCTGTAGCTGGTTATATGACCATGGGACTCGTTTTCTGCTTCTTCTCCTTCCAGCGAAGATCGGAGCTTGGAGTTCCCTTCATTTGATGGAGCGCGGCAGAAATAAAGGAAGACGATGATATCTTTTCTTTGTCGCTTCCGTATAGCCATACATGTTAAATTCTCATTGGTCCTTCGTAAATGTAGACAGATAGATTGTTGTGAGGTGCTCATTTGATGAAGACAAGCCCTAATAATAATCTCAGTGGATCTGAATGTTGTTGAAAAGAGTTTCCACACAAGCTATTTTTCTCTGTATGAATTGATCGATGATGCGGAATCTGATTTTGTCGTGCTCTGTGCTGGCGCTAACCTCAGCCGCACCAGAAATATCGGATTATCAGGCCGTCATCGTCGCCTCCTGAACGCCACATGCATTTCTCTGTCATATAATTCATTCCGTTTTTGTGGGTGTTTATTATAAGATTTAAATAGATGACCGAGAAATCCTGTCACAATCGAGACGTGAAACAAAGAAAAAGATCACCCTGGGAGGGAAGTCAGTGTCGACCATCATAATCAACGGAAAACAAATTGCACGTAAGATTGATTCCCTGTCATCGTTGTGGCAATAGTTTAGATTTGAAAGGCTGAGGATTCACTTGCATCATCTGATCCTATATCAGTTATTATTCATAGTTCAGATTTGAAAGGCCGGGATCCAGTCACCTCAGTTGTCCCTGATTTTCAACATTAACGTCCAGAAGCATTAGGCATTTGTGTTGTTAGTCCGAGTACAGTGCAGTCGTTCTTTTAATCTTATTAACAGCATGAATCTGAATGTACAAACGACGTGTCATCATCGGTTTGCTGTTCTGGGTGGTTCCTGAACTAGCTTCCAACCAGAATAACCAACTTTCTGTGTCTGAAACAATAAAGTGCAAAAACGTGAAATTCTGCTGAAAAAGGAAAATTACCCATCTTTTCTTCAAACAAACTGAAAGGCAAAGCTTGTTCTGACGACATTCCCGTAACTACAAATCTACAGAATGATACAGAGAGAGAGAGAGAGAGAGAGAGAGAGAGAGAGAGAGAGAGAGAGAGAGAGAGAGAGAGAGAGAGAGAGAGAGAGAGAGAGAGAGAGAGAGAGGATGATCCCATTAGACCACCCTAATCTGGGTTTAAATTATTATTTGATTGATCACCTAACTTTAACCAAAGAGAAAGGGAGTGTGGAGAGGAGACGGGGTTTACTTATTTATTACCATTACCAATACCAATCTAGAGGGGGAGAGCAGCAGCAAACTACCAATCGAAGCGTTATACACGGGATAGAGAAGGAAACAAGCAATTCCTCTGTTTCAATTCGACTAAATCGGATTGCAATGCGTTATTGTCCGACAATAAAGATTCTTTCTTTAACCCAATTCAAGGTTGGAGGTATCCGTGTTCCTCCAAATATGAAACCACGGCTTCTGCCATTTCTATAGGGGAGTTATCATCTCCTGTTTGGTGGCTCAGAGTAACCTGTAAAAAGAATCAAGTCTGGTTAAACATTCTGCATAGCAACTTCCAAAAGCGGAATAAGACAAAAAAATGCTGTAAAGATGATTTCTTATGTATGTACCTCACAATTTAAGGGACGCTCGTATGGATCATCTATTCCAGTGAAACCTGCAACATTTCAATATGTCAACAGGAACAGTAGTGATATAAGCTGCAAAAGTGCACATAACTTCTGATGTCATCCGGCCATTAAAAACAAAGGCCAGAACAAGTGAAACCAGGCAACAAAAAAGGATGTCTTTGCAAAGAGAGAAAAAGCTCAGTAACCCAAGACAGACTGGCAGGCAAGTTCCATTTTCCTTTCTGTAAACAACTAATCAGATAGATGTGCGCTGAAATCCCCATCCAAAAGAAGGTATTCTGAGCTGTGAACAGAGTCTAGTTAGCTAGCTAAATACAGCTGATGCAAAACATGCGATGACAGAACCAAAACGATAGTTAAAAAAAAAAAACACTTACTACATACACAATGCATTTTTTCATGAAAACCAAATTCTGTCTTCGCTCAGTCAAATGAAAGCTCAAGCAGAGAAGCATCTGTCTGAGTAGAACGAAAAATGCGCAAATGAAAAACTCAATATCATGTGCTCATGGTCATACTAAACCACTGTGAAGAAAAACCTTTGATTTCTCCTGCTCTTGCACGCTTGTAAAGGCCTTTAGGGTCCCGCGACTCACATACTTCAAGAGGAACATCCATGAACACCTGTTCATTTGCAAAAATGCTTTATCAGTTCAAATGCTCCCCCAATTTTCTTGGGGTGAACGGTGAACCAATCATAAGAAAAGACGAACAGTTTCAGATCAAACCTCAATAAACTCGCCCTCAGGCAACATGGCACGACAAGCATCTCTGTCTTTCCTGTAAGGAGAAATCAAACTAGCAATGCAAATCACACCAGAATCCGCGAAGAGCTTGGCAACCTCACCTGAGAAAATTTTGAGCCAAAGTGGACAATGCAAAGTCATCTTTATTGACATGGAAAGAAAAATGATATTGCACAACACCACCAATATTTTGCAGCACGGACCTATTCTGCGTATATTCTCTACACGATCTTCAGCTCGGAAACTAAGGTCACTGTTTAAACCATGCCTTACATTGTCACCATCCAGAACATATGTTAGCTTTCCTCTGGTATGCAAAACTCGGCTCAAGGCACACGCCACGGTACTTTTTCCTGCAATCAAGAGTATGTCTATTTGTCAGTATCTTAGTTACGTGACGGAAAGAGAAAGCAAGCACACATATAATCATAATTGGGTGGAAGCAGAAATTCAGCTGTATCGGATAAGCAGCAATAGCTTCACTTGAACAACATTAGATTTATGAGGGGCCACTTTTAACTTTAAGTTGTCAAAATGAGGAACGTCTTCAATTGAGTGACTTTTTGCCATCACATCGTCACCCATCAGTAGCATATACAGATTCATGGTGATGTCATGGATTGGCCGTCCCATCTCATCACAAAGAATCTATAAGCAGATACAAAGTTCTAACAGATGAATAGACAAACCTGAGCCGCTGAGGCCAGTAATCCAGACCACACAACCTTTCTGTTGAAGTAGGTGTTGCCTATCAGTTCTCTTAACTGAGCACTCATGCCACATAATATTGGAAGATTTCCCAATGGTTGCCATTTGCCGCGAACTTGTACCTATAAAGAAAAAACATTCAGTCATTAGACTCTGAAGGTCTTAAAATTCCAGAATCATTAGTTCAGATCAAACTGAGAACTATTCAGTACCCAAATAAAAAGACAGAGCAACAGAGTGAGAGGCATACAAGATTACATATAAATAAGTACATACAAGCCAACTTGGATTTCTCAGCATATATATGGAGAAAAAAGGGCAAGATTACAAATAAAAAAGTACATACAAGCCAACTTGGATTTCTCAGCATATATATGGAGAAAAAAGGGCGTTGTTTGCCAGAAAGAAAGCTACCAACAAAGGCACATCCAATAACCCAAAAAAGGGTAAAAAGAAGATGGGGAAAGAAAACCAAGTAAAAATCCTTTTGTTCCATCCGCATCAAAATGAATCAACAGTGAATAATTTCATGTTCTGCGAAATCAAACACAGTCATACAGGTATACGATGGAATGGAATAACCCATCTACCGGCAATTATAACCTCAAATACGCCTAAAACAATAAGAGCCACAACACCTGGAGATTTCTTTCAACCATGAAAAGTGCAATCTCCCCACAAACAGAGAAAGGGAGAAGAGGTGTTTGTGAGAAAAAAAGGAGAGGAGAAATTTGCAGTTTGTAAACGCACCACCGTGCTACACCTTCGACGAAATTCCTACAACTAAAAAACTGGTGACTGGAAAAGTTGAGGCAAAGATAGGGAATCTGAAGTTCACAGCTGCACCAACCGGAAAAGGCTACCCTGAATAGACATCAAAAAAATTCAAGACTTCGCTGTCGAAAGAGAAGGCCATATTTGGCTCCCTTTAACCATTACCAAAGAACCAATAGAAGAGACTCCCTGAACATCAACAAAGTCAACTTGCGTAAAGAGATCAATTCAACCAGTCACGAATATGCGGGGCAAGAAAAGCAATCACGATATTCCTCCAAGTTGACCTGGTAGCAAACTGATCTATTTATAACCTCTCAAATTCAATAAAGTCACTTATTAAAGAGACGTACATGCAATAGAGAGAGTGGGAGGAGGAAGCCATACCGTTTGGAAAAGCAGAATGACCATTTGACAATTTAGGGGCTGCTAGCTGATCATCACAACAATCGGTAAACGTGGACGGCGTCGTTTTAGCTTCTTTCTTAGCCATGGTGATCATCATCCTTTGCCGACAGTCGCCACCGCCGCCGAAAATTCCGGATCCGTAAACATTTCCGCTTGTCCGGAATCCATGTGCGTAAAAGCTCCTATCAAGCCGACCCACCGACGCCGCACGGGGTGGCTCAAACTTACCCGAATATGACATCCCCGACTTGAGAGCAGCCATTGGAAGGGGAGAGAGAAAAGAGTCTGGATTCCCCACAATACAGACCAGCAAAGGAAGGGATATACAGTCGGGCGAGAGCTAGAGAGAAGAGCCCCAAAATGTGGGATAGAATGGGGAGAATTTAGATGTGGAGGAGGGTAGTTAGAAATGACCCGCTCGAGGTGGTGCGGCAGTGTATTTAGAAGAGTATTTATAATGAGGAGGATTCTTTCGATTGACATCTACCATGGAGCTATATAGAGACTGAAATAGGAGGAGGATGACGGTTGATTATCAAGGAACTGGGAGGGACAGCATCTAAACCGTTGCTAATCTGTGTTGCAGAAGGTTCAATCAATCAGTGCGCGATAACCCTCAAAAATTATAATTGTCAATCCTGGCTTGGCGGAGAATTCGGGATCCCCCACAGCACATGGAGCGGAAACATGGATCGCAGACGGAATCTTCACACCCTAAACAATCACTTGTGATGATCTCCTTTATTTCCCGAATTTAAATTCAGATTTGATTATCCGAGGTCCGATTATTAAATGCATGTCTTGCATCTGCGTTCCCTGTTCAATTTCTGGATTTTTAGCCGGATGTTTATCTTTAGGGTTAGTTTTAGAATTCCAGTGACCAGTCCATAACTTTCTGAACACCTGTTTTCTCAAAAAAAAAAAAAACTTCTGAACACCTGACCATTACGTGAAACCAATATGAGCAGACCCCACTTGTCAATCTGATAAAATCTCTCTTCTATTTCTATCGAGTTTTGGGGCTGAACTCGGGACGGTAGATATAACCCCGGGTTTATTTGATCAGCTAGTTTATTGTCTCTGTATATCATATAAATCAATTATCATATCAACTATTTTTCTCCTCTACTTTTTTCTAACTTACAGCTGACCTGAAACCAGCTAGTGTATAAGTAGATTGTATGAATCGTGCCTGACCAGACCAGCTGACCGCGCTTTATTTTAGGGAGCGTTCGAACTTCTACTCAAAAAGCTTGGTTTACAAGCTTTTTGTTTAATCTCCCTATGGTTATCCTATTACTACCTCCGTCTCGTCATAAGTGTCCTGTTTGCTTTTTGGCACGTTTTTCCACCTCAATATTAAACATATAAGGTAAAATAATTTTATAAAACTAAATTTTGTATTATATAGTTATCATATAAGGAATCATATGCAAAACTTAAATTTTCAAAATTAATTTATCTTATATGTTAAAAATTGAAGTCAAACGACATGTCCAAACAGTAAATAGGACGGTCAAGGTGGGACGGAGGGAGTAGTTAAGGCCATGTGTCTTTTTGTGGACCCAAAAATTAAAATACTCCAATAAAAGGATGACACATGTCACATTAATCTTCTACTTTAACAAATTGTGAGTATGGAACGGAACCTTAGACATTTTATATGTTTAGTAGTCTATTACTACTATTCTAAATATATTGTTTTTTTAATTATGAACACAACAATTAAAAAGAAAAAATAGAATCTTTACCTTTTATATTGTGAATGGAAATAAATAGAGTTAGTGAGATAAAATTTGAGAAGTGATATTGAAAATAGATGAGAAAAGATTATAACATGTCATAATTTGAAAAGAGTGAAAGAATTCAAAAATATTTTTAGAGAACAAAAAGGAATATTAAAACAGAATATAATATTTACATGGGACTGGGTGGGATGGTCTAAAAATAATATATATATATATATATAGGTTATGAAAAGAAAATGTTATTTTACCTAGCGTTCTATTTTTTCATTGTGAGAGGAGTGCAAATAAATAAGAGATTAAATAATCTCCTCTGTTGTCGGTGTAAATTTACCACCAAAGGAAATCTAATAGTAGTAGTTTAGAGAACTATACATAAATAAATAAAAGGACATCAGTACACGTATGGCCCCTATTATTCATGCTGAGATTATAAAAACACAAATAAAGTTTGTAAAATTAAGTATCCAATACGTTATGTCGTTGTCTATATTTGTTGATTTAACTCTAGATCTACACTTGTATCAGCATACTATTTTGTAAAAAAATACAATTAATAAAATTTAATACAATAATATGCAAAATTATAACAATTATTAATAAAAGGAAAATTTTAATGAAATGACACTATATTTTTTGTTAATCGATGAAATGCTCCAAAATAAAAAGAACGTTGTAAAATGTTACTACAGTTTTACAAATGTTCATGAAATGTCACTAGGCCATTGACCTCAATGGAAAAAGATAAAAATACTTCTACTAGTTAATAAAATACTTTTAAAGTTCACAATATGTCCCTAAGTGTTAAGACATTCACTAAAATTCACAAAAAAAAAAATTAAAATACTTTAAAAATATGATAAATATTATAAATATTATAAAAATATATTAAAATATAATTGAAAAAAAGAAACAATTTCTTAAATTTTTAAAATTAATCATTACCATTGAAAATAATATAGTGTTTTAAAGACATAATTTATACCAATTTTCTATCAATTTATACCAATAAGTACCATAATTTATACTAATTTTTCTACCAATATTTGTAGGTATCACGAAATATTATGTCATCAAGTTATCTGCAAAATAAAATATAAATTATTAAAAATGAATCTTTGAAAATATTTGTAAAAAATATAAAAAAAATATTTTGAATAAATAAAAAATAATGTTTTTTCAATAAATATAAATTATTCATTCAAAAAAAATTATATCATTTTTATCTAATATTCAGAAAAATTACTTTGAAAATTTATATTCTATATTGTTGATAACGTTATGACATAATATTTTATAGTACAAAAATTATTACGCCATAAGTTATCTATAAAAAGAATATAAATTTAAAAAAATTAAAAATTAGTTAAAAATATAAAAAGATTTATTTTGAAAAAAAATTAATTAGTAGAAAAAATAATGTGTTTTGTCGCTTTGAATATAATTTTTTAAAAAAATTTAAATATATATTGCTATGCTTTATGTAAATGTGTTGAATTATGCGTTTTGTCGCTTTCATATTTTGACACATATGTGTTAGTGTTTTGTTTCTTATGATTCAAAAGTGTAGGAAGTTGATTGAAATGGTAAAGGTAAAGTAATATTTTTCTATGGAATTCTGGATGATAATTATTATGGAATGGTTAAATTTGAGATCTGCTAACAAAGTTTATGGTTCTCATTTGGTTATTATGTAATGGTACGGCTTGGTATTTCCTGATTACCCGCGGAGGGCCTAGTCTTAAGCTCTAGTGATCTACTCCTTTTTATTTTTCAAGTAATATGGGGGATGTGCACACTTAAGGATGCTAGAGTGAGGTGGTGTGGTCGGTGTCTCGCGGAGAGCCCGACAGCAAGCTCCAGTGTTAAACTAGAGTGAGGTTAAATTACTATGGCGTGATGATTATG
>CM041776.1:371670097-371763994 GCA_023374045.1 Limonium bicolor | reverse complement strand
TGGGATATGCTAACATTCAAATCGAATTACAAAGATAGTTTAACAAGCTAACTATCATTGTCCATTGTGAGACCCGAGTAAAATGATGAATCAGACCAAAATCGACCAACACCAGCAATTATGAAGATGATAGCAACAAAAGAAAAAACGCTAATTAGTCCAGAGAGCAGAAATTTACCAAACAAAATTATTTTACCAAAAAAACTAACTTCAATTCACTCCTTTCCTTTCTGACCTACCTACACTCAATTAATAAAGATGAAAATGCTCCATAAAACAAAAATTTCACGTGAACAAATTAGAGAGATGAACAAAGCCAATGATGATAACCACATATTTATAAGAAACACAACCCTAGCTTAAACACCAGAGTAATTAACATACTGACTCCTACTGTGACAATGAGAACTCTCAGTTCCACCAGCAGCAGAAACTAGTGCTTCATTTACAATCGCATCATGATCTAGCTTCATGATTACATATGCAACACCTCTCTCCTCCTCAGCCAAGCAAGGAAAAACATATACAACGGTCTTCTGATCCCTCTTAGTACCACCACCTTGAAACGCGTTCGTTAGCCCTTGCATCAGTCTCTGCCAAAAGTTGTTGATGCTGCTTTTCTTCGTGTTTGGAGTTGTTGTTGCCACTTGGCCTGGTTTCTTTGTTTTGACATCCTGAATTGAAGGTTGCTAGCAGACACGGACCCTCTCTGTCCTCTTTCCACTTTCTTGTAACGAGAAGTATCATCGTTACTAATCCGCCAACTCACTGATCTACCATCAGAAGAATCCCCGACGATTTTACTGCTACTGTGGAACTGATTAGAATCTAACAGCTTGAGTTTCATGCTGCTCAACTCGCTTTCTAGTGTGTGAATCCGCAAGGATGTGCTATCAATTGCTTCTTTCAGTGTACTCTACCTCTTTTATAGTTCACAGAATAGAACATGTGTGATGACAGGCAGTTTCAAATCAGATTGACTGTCACAAATGTCATTCCATGGATAGGAATTGGAAAAAATTAAACCAAACCTGTCTAATAGCAGCATCTCTCTCCAAAAGAGCACCAAGAGTCGTCGGTTTGTTTGATTCAAATTCTAAACCAAGTGTCTAGAAGTTCATCTGCTTCCTGACGTTCATTAATAAGAAGTGGCTGCTCCTGTTGTAGTTGATGTTTGACATTGGAGTTGATCTGGTTTTACAGAGGAAAGAGAGGCGACTGCAGAGAAAATGGAACAATGTGTGTTGAGTTGATCCATTAGCATCGCTTTCACTACAAACCACAATGGCATCCGTGGATTCTGCACGACATGAGTCAGGATCCATGTTGATACCATGCCGCAACCTGTAGAGTTACATATCTGCATTTTCTGTTTCTCGGACATCTTTCTGACATACGCCCGTTTTCGCCCCAAATTTGTTCATACAAGAATACAAACAAGTAGTACTTCGATCAAGCATCACAAATTCACAGACACGGGCAAATATCAGTGAATGGATTCTATGTTTCTCAAACTCGTTGTTAGTTACCTTAATGTACGAATCATTGATTTGATACAACAAATCATGACTTCGAGTAAACCTCCGCTGCATCAAGTTAACAATAACCATAAAAGCATCTGGAAAGACATCCTTCAAGCAGTCATCACGTCGTCTCCCATAGTTAACATTGTCACTAGAACATACCGCTTCTAGGCACCTGCTAGGGAGGAAATCAAGATCCTCGGCGTTGGGGAGAAACGGGATGCAAGAACGGAAGACAATGGCATAGAGATCTATGTCAGGTAAAATCGTAAGTGAGAAGTAAGACTCTGCTTTGTACTGAAGATCCTCGTCGTCCCTGTCATGGCGAGAAGTTGGAAAGAACTCAATTATGTCTATGGTTGTGCAGATATATGCAAGTGTTGTAGAAGAAAGGATGACATCACATCACAACCGTAGCAGAATTCTACGACTAGCTTGAAAGCTTCCGGTGTGAGCTTGAGTGGTGGAGAGAGGGTTAGGGATGAGGTTTCTTCTTTGATGTGGTGTTTCAGGTATGCGCTCTTCGTTATTAGTATGTTCTACATGGCAGTAGAGGAAGTACATTGGTGAAGTTAGTTTTGAATTTGTATAGCTGTTGTCAAGGTAAAATCATGGATTTACACAGGGTAAATATGAATAGTGTAAGTCAGAACTCAGGTGTAGATTGTCACGTGCACATGGAGGAATTCAAAGAGTCTGTCTAACATCTGCAATATGTTATCAGTTATGTCCTCCCTTCTTCCTCTACTCCTGTAAAACACATAATGTAACAGTAGAAATACACTACTGATGAATTTTGGGAAGTTTAAAGGGTGGACAAACATTAAAATCTTTCATGGAAAAGGTACAGAATAAATTTGCCTTGTATCAAGAAAAGACAGCGGGAAAGAGAGACTATTAACTATCGTGGTCCCCAATTATGAATTCATTACCATCATCAACCCTTGTCCATTCAATGAACGAGAGCAAGGGTAGAGGAAAACTATAACCACTCTTTACCAACTGGGTTTCATCTTCCCTGTAGGGAAACCGCCCCGCCAGGGAAACAGAAATAGAGACTTAATGAAAATTGGGAGACCGCATGTACCTTATGTAAGGTGAAGCAGACGCCCTACACATGGAGTTTCACACCCGATTTTCTATCTGTTTGGCTATATATAATAATAACGTCGATCAACAATTCCAAATCACAGACACGAACAAAAACCATTAATAACTTATACATAACTCACCCACCCACCCACCTCCAACCAACCAATCATCAAGCAGACTTCATTAGAGAGATGAAAAATTGCATTGTGAAACATACCAAGCTTCAACGCTAGACTGGAGATCATCTAGATTAGAAGAGTTGGGAGAAGAAGATGAAAGTGCAGGAGATAAACGAGGATTATTAGAACCTCTTTGAAACCAAACAAGACTGTTATTACTCTTCACAATCTTCTTCAAATATGGTCTCCACCACTCCTAATTCAGAGCCCCCATATTCCATATCTTACCAATTGTTTATATCCTACACTTTTGTGCTTGGTTTCTCTTCGCCTTATACTGTGTCTCGTTCAGTTAACCCCTCTGAATGACAGAACATGAAGTTTACTAGAAAAAGAAGAGAAACATGAAGAGAAGAGGAAGTGTTTCTTCTGGTAAAATAGAATGTAATGTCAATTTGTGACTCTTTGTATGTTGTGTTGAGAGGATACTGGAGGCTTCTTCTCCTTATTGGGGAGCTTTCATAATTCTTGCAGATGGTTTGATGTATTTTAAAACCTTAGGTAAAGAAAGAAATTCATTCAATTCATTGTCTGTAACCGATTTCCAAATATTTACTACACTTCTTGTGACCCGTCATAAATGCCAATTATCTATTGAGGACCTTACTTATTTTCCTTCCCTTTTCTGCTTTACTCTCTCCATATTCGCGTTCAAACTCTAACACTAATTCTTTCCAATATAAAAGGATGTTATGAGATTTGGTTGTTAAAAGATTAGTTGTTATTGTAACTTTTTTAAAAAATTCACTTTTTGCATATTAACGTCAACGAAAAAGGATAAGAACGTAGTGACGGGTATTAATATCCTAGTTGCTAATTAAGTGAAACACATATTTCAGTTTGATCAAAGGGACTCATTGAAAGGTGAGTTGTGTGTCTTGCCAGATTTTTTTTTTAGGGAAAATTCATGAGATACCCCTGTTTTCTTTCGTAATTCACAATATACCCCTGTGGTTTTAGTAATTCAGCTTTAAACATGCCTAAATGTTATCCAAAATTGATGAAACTTTACATGGACGATGCTAAAGTGTTATATTTTGGTCCAATATCCAATTTGAAGTTTTTTAAGCTCACATGTGACTGTGGGACCCAATGAACAGTCACATATTCATTGGGTCCCACAGGTCACATGTGAGCTTAAAAAACTTCAAATTTGATATTGGACCAAAATATAACACTTTAACATCGTCCATGTAAAGTTTCATCAATTTTGAACAACATTTAAGCATGTTTAAAGTTGAATTACGAAAATCACAGGGGTATATTGTGAATTACGAAAGAAAACAGGGGTATATCGTGAATTAGAGGCTCTCGCCCCTGTCTGCAGGCGATTCCACCCGCTTCGGCGCCATGTGTGGCTAGGGCTGCCCATGGTAGGTTAACCGCCTTATTCGGTTAACCGCTTTCGGTTAACCGGGTCTTCGGTTTTCTAAAATCCAATTCCATTACCATTCCATTTAGATCGGTTAACCGGATTCGGTTAACCGTTTAATTCGGTTTTCTAAAATCCGATTCCATTATCATTCCGTTTAGACCGGTTAACCTTTAGTTCGGTTCGGTTTTATCAGTTAAGCTTGTAGCCGTGTATTTTTTTAATTGATGAGACCTATACCATTAATATTATAGTACAACATTGATCATTCACCTAAATCATGAGTGACAAATCAAACACATATGACAAAAAATATAATACTATGCATACTCCCTCAATAGTTAACATTAGTTAATATATAAGGTGAACATTAATATTTGAAGTTTTTTATTGTTTATATAAACGGTTAACCGAGCGGTTAACCATTATGGAAAATTCAATACCGTTACCGAAACCGAAACCGGTCAATTTACACGGTTCGGCTAACCATACCGCAAGAACCGGTACGGTTAACCTGAAAACGGGTACGGTTAACTTCGGTTTCGGTCGGATACCACGGTTTCAGATTTTTTTGGGCAGCCCTATGTGAGGCGCTTCCAATTTCTTCAGCGACAGTGACAGGGTTATGGCTTGGTTTGTCCTTGCACCGCAGAAAAGAACTGTGCCGTGTAGTCAGGCAACAGATTGACACCGAGGTTTTTTTCTTTCCGGTTTTGATTCGGCCTTCTGCTGAAGGCAAGTGCTCCCGCCGCAAGTCCGTCATCGTCCGCAAATAGCCAATGCTCTCGCCGCTCGACCGTCATCACCCGTCATTAGCAAGTGCGTCCTACATCCTGCAGGTTAGAATTGGGCATTTTGGCCACAAGCTAGGGTTTTGGTTTGGATTGTTGTTTCCTGGTTTAAGCGGTCCTTCTCTCAAGCTCGGGTTGCCCAGAATAATGTATGTTTTAGTCACGAACTGTCGTGGGTTGGGGAGTGCGGCGGCAGTTCGTTGGCTTGTAGGTTTGGTGGCTAGGGAAGCTCCTCTTTTTGTAATCATTCTAGAAACGAAACTATCCTCTTTTGAGATGCGGTCAGTTGCATCTAGGATTCGGGGTTATAACTGGGTAGCGGGTGATAGTGAAGGTCGAAGGGTGGTGTCGCCTTGTTTTGGAGGGAAAATTTGCATGTTTCTGTTTCTAGTTTTTCATCTCATCATGTTGATGTAATTGTAAGTCATTTTGGGGGTTACCAATGGCGGCTATCGAGGGATGTACGGATGGTCAAATGTAACAGAAAAATGGAAAACCTGGCGACTTTTGCGTTATTTAATGCACAATGGAGGGGCCCATGGGTATTGGGTGGTGATCTCAATGAAGTCTTGGACTTACGGAGCATCGGGGTCGGGGTTTCCGATCACAAGCGGCAATGACGGCTTTCCGATCTTGTTTAGCAAATTGTGGTTTGCATGATTTGGGATATCGGGGTCCTTGCTTTACATATACAAAATGTGCAGAATACCCATATAATGTCAAGAGTCGGTTAGATCGGTTTGTTGCGAACGATGCATGGCTAGCGCTATATCCCCATGCACAAAATAACCACCTTCGATGGGGACGGCCGGATCATAGGCCCATTAAGTTATTGTTGCAACTAGGGCTGCCCAAAAAATTCCGAAATCGTGGTATCCGACCGAAACCGAAGTGAACCGTACCTGTTTTCAGGTTAACCGTACCTGTTTTGCGGTATGGTTAACCGAACCGTGTAAATTGGCCGGTTTCAGTTTCGGTAACGGTATTGAATTTTCCAGAACGGTTAACCGCTTGGTTAACCACGGTTAACCGATTATAAATAATCAAAATCTTCAAATATTAATGTTCACCTTATATAATAATTAATGCTAGCTATTGAGGAAATATGCACAATATTATTTTGTCACATGTGTTTGATTTGTCACTCATGATTTCGGTAAATGATCAATGTACTATAATATTAATGGTATGGGTCTTATAAAAATATACGGCTATCAGGTTAACCGATAAAACCGAACCGAACTAAAGGTTAACTGGTGTAAACAGAATGGTAATGGAATCGGATTTTAGAAAACCGAATTAAACGGTTAACCGAATCCGGTTAACCGATCTAAATGGAATGGTAATGGAATTGAATTTTAGAAAACCGAAGACCCAGTTAACCGAAAGCGGTTAACCGAATAAGGCGGTTAACCTACCATGGGCAGCCCTAGTTGCAACCGTCACTCGTTGTGGCCCGAAGCCTTTTCGGTTTGAGAATTGTTGGGCTATGCATGATCAGTGTCACGCCCTGGTCCACTCAGTTTGGGTTGAAAGATCAGATTTGCACGGTTATACCTCCAAAGTTCGGGCATGTGTACAGCGTTTACGTACTTGGGGAATTAAGCAAATATGGGTTGAAAAGAAAGCTCTTCGTCAGGCCCAGCTTGAACTTGACCGTCTCGACCAGCTGGACTCCACCCCACATAACTTAGCAAAATGGAAGTCATGCTCCGCTATGGTGGACACTTTGTTGCAACGTGATGAAGTCCGCCTTCAACAGCGATCCAGGATCAGCTGGTTACAGGCAGGTGATAAAAACAATAAGCTGTTCTTCAATAGGTTCAGGGCCCGCTCCCGCCGCAATGCTATTTTCAGTCTCTCGTCTCCAACTTTGCCTGCAGCCACCACTTGGCATGGTGTTGAATTCGTGGCACACTCTTTCTTTCAAGATTTGTTTGCATCCACTAATCCTCAATCGGATCAGCATCTACTGGCTTGTGTGGAGGGCCGTGTTCAACCTCAAAGTTACGACTCTATGGGTCAGCCTTTCACTCGTGACGAGTAGGTAGGTGCTGCTTATAAGCAATTAAATCCCTCCAAGGCTCCAGGACCTGATGGCATCAACGGGGTTTTTTTCGCAGTTATTGGCCTTTTATTAGTGATGATTTATTGCAACTGCTTTGGCTTTTCTCAACACCGACGCAGTGCCCATGGATCTTAACCACACTCACCTTGCCCTATCCCCAAACGCCAGGGGCAACATCAATCACGGAGTTCCGGCCATCTCTTTGTGTAATATTGTATACCGTGTCATCTCCAAGGTCTTGGTCAACCAAGTACAACATGTTTTCGGATGTCATCTCCGGTAATCAAGGAGCTTTCGTGAGAGACAGATTGATCTCTGATCAGGTTCTCCTTACTCATGAGGTCCTTCATCTTATGCGCACTTCCAAGGCACGACTCCGGGGTTTTTTGCGTATAAAGTTTAATGTACAAGGCTTTTGACCGGGTGGAATGGTCTTTTGTTTTGCAAGTTTTGGCCCGGATGGGCTTTCACCCTTTTTGGGTTAAGGCTGTTCGAAAGTGTCTTACATATGCCACCATGTCAGTACTTATTAATGGCCACCCAGGCCCCACCTTCTGCCTCAACGTGGTCTTCGACAGGGGGACCCTTTATCCCCTTTGCTTTATTTGCTGTATGGAGGTTTTGACTTCCGCCATCAATCTCTCTGCTCAGGTCAACCATTATCAGGGATTCTCTTTTCCGGGTCTCTCACTCCAATCACTAGCTTACTTTTTGCAGATGACTGCATTTTATTTGGGAAAGCAACGGTTGCCAATGCTCAGGCTTTGTCTTACATCCTTGATGATTTTCGGCTTGCGTCGGGCCAATGTATAAATGCTGACAAGTCTGCCCTCATGTTTCCCACCATCTGCAGCCACAGATTCGTCAGGCAGTTGCAGGGGTTTTGAGTGGTCGTGTGGTCCAGGATTTTGGCATGTATTTGGGATTCCCTGTGCAGGTGGGACGTAATCGGAAGTCAGTCTTTGCTTACATTAAGGACAGGGTTGCTCGGCGGATCCAGGGGTGGTCACATCATACATCTCAGGCAGCGTGGTTGCATCTTATTAAATCTATCCTTCAGACCATCCCTACGTATGTTATGTCAGTCATTTCGTTGCCTCAATCGCTTCTCAAGACCATCAAAGGTATGATTTCACGTTTCTGGTGGAGTGGTTCATCCACTGACAAATCCTTACATTGGAAGAATTGGGAGTAGCTGTGTCTACCCCTGCACTCTGGCGGATTGGGGTTTCGTGACTTGCGCAGTTTTAATCGTGCTCTTTTGGCTAAACAGCTCTGGCGTATTTTTCACCAACCGCACTTCTTGTTGTCCACCTTTTACACAGCCCGTTACATAGGCGACAGTCCTCTCCATGGCATTCAGCCTAAAGCCAATTTGAGTCCCATTTGGAGGGCACTTCTCTTGTCCAGGACCTCATTCAGGCAGGGGGCCGTAAGCAGATTAGTAATGGGCTTAACACTCGCATTTGTGACAGATGGCTAACCTCTAAGGAGGGGGGCCTGCCTTACCTTTGGTCCGTCCCTCCGCATCTTCACCATGCCCCGGTTTCAGATTTAATGCTCTCACCCTCCGCCTGGAATGTTCCACTTCTTCGGAATCTCTTTCACCCTGACGATGTTCAGCACATTTGCCGCTTGCCTTTGTCGGGTGATGCCTTATTGCCGGACTCTTGGTTCTGGGGTCTCTCTCCAACGGGCCAGTTTACTGTCAAGAGTGCCTATCACTGTGATGTTGGCCTGCTACGCCAAGACCAACCGTCTTCCTCGTCTGTGACCGATTCTCCAAGGGGTTTGGCGAATAAAAGGCTCTGGGCTCTTGATCTGCCTCCTCGCGTTCGGTTGTTTGGTTGGAAATTGCTGCATGGGGTGGTTCCAAGCCGCGGTCTATTGGCTTATCGGCTTCATCGTCCTGACCTCCAATCCTGTGTACTTTGTGGTCATTGTGACACCATTCTCCATGCTTTATTCAGCTATCCTATAGTCCGGTCTTACTGGGACCGCCTAAGCGTGTCACTTCCACCTCCTCTCAACTCAGATGGAGCCTTCGTTGATTGGTTTACTCACACTTACATTGCCATGCCTCGTCCTCGTATTTCCTTGCTTGTTTCTCTCCTTTGGCAACTGTGGTTTGCCCGGTGTCAGCTTTCCCACAACCGTGTCTCCACTTTTGAAGCGGGTTGGTTTCAGGCAGACATCTATTTGAGCCTCAGCTCTGCAGTCTCAGCCTATACCACTTCGCCATCTCTGTCCGCCGCCTGGGAGTCATGTTCATCTTGGGTTGAGATTTCAGTTGATGCCAGTCTGGACAGGTTCGGTAGGTTTGGAATCGCGGTTGTGGCAGCTGCGCATGGCACTGTCATTAGTGCAGCAGTTTTGGGGGGTTTCACTGCTGAAGACCCATCATACATGGAGGTTGCTGCCTTTCAACTCGGTCTTGATCTTGCCAAGCAATTTGGGTACTTTCATGTGCGGATTCTGTCAGACTGTAAGCTTGTGGTGGACTACTTTACGGCGTTCGGCACATCGGGCCTCGCTGACAGTGCGAAGCACTTACTCCACAATGCGCTTGTGACTTTGGCTCCGCTTTCGGATGTTCAATGCTTTCATGTTAGTCGTTTGCATAATTTCGTTGCTCACAACCTAGCGTTCCTAGCTAGAGAAACACAGCTCCAAGCGAGTTGCTGGAAGTCTGCTGACTTCCCATCCTCTGTACTCACAATTTGCTCTTAATATAATCTCTCTTGGTTTCAAAAAAAAAATTCTGGATGGGTTGTGATTAGGGGTGGCAATTCGGGTTAATGGGTCAGGTTGAAGCTCACCCATACCCGACCCGATTAAAATTGTATTAACCCATACCGACCTAATAATATTCGGGTTACAAATTATCAACCCATACCCAACCCATATAAAATGATTAAACCCATACCCGACCCGTTTAACCCAACATAATTAGGCTATGCAAAATTTAAAAGACCTGAAATTAAATTTTTTATATGATTGCTCAAACGGAGTTACAAATGAATGAAATCATGCATTCAATATGGTAGATATTCCAGAGTTTTCATTATCCTCCGTCTTTTTTTTCCATATACATGTCGTGCTTAGTGGCACTTAATAGAAGAAGGTGATGTGTACGCGTCTCGGCCAAATATAACTGTATTTTCTCCTTCAGAATATAGAATCAAAACATAGACAAAAATCTTCAGAGTACAAAAGAGATAGGACCATAGTGGGAGCTGTGGAGGAGAGAGCAGCACATTGTCTTTTGACAATCCATATAACGAATACTCTTGTTTTTGCTTTATAAAGAAATACAACAAAGTAGTATTATCAAATAAACAACCTCTCATCAAGAAGATACTACATAATCTGTATTATACTAATAGTAGGTTAGCACTTACTTAGTAATATATTTATATTTTTATCTAATTATTTATTTATTATTATTTTTAATAAAATAAAATAAACGGGTCGGGTTGACTACGGGTTAGGCTTTAAACCCATACCCAACCCACAAATTTAATAGGCAACCCATACCCGACCCAATAATTAAATGGGTCAATAATCGTGACCCAAACCCGCTATTTACAGGTTGATATGGGTCGGGTTATTGGGTTGGGTAAAAATTGCCACCCCTAGTTGTGATCGGGTCTCATTAAAACCTCTCTAAACAAAACCCCGTGGGAAAAAGCTTAGAAAGGAAAAAAGAGTACCCACCACATCCAAATACAACATACATCTTACACAATAGTCTAACTCATATGCCTCGAACAAAAGCACACACAGACCAAACAACGATTAACCGTATCCCTCTCCAGAAGAAAATAACATACTCAGATATCCACCCAAGAAACAAGCCTACCTCAACCAAATTAAGAGACTCTCCCCTGACCGTCTACCAACCCACGCGCGGACCATCCAATACTCCACTCCTTCCAAGGTTACAGCCCATCATAACCCAAGGTTTGCCGACCAAGACCTCACTCTATGCGCAGAACAATTAATAACCTCCCTAGAGAGCTTTAACCCCATCGTTTCTTAGGCATCCATCCCCCTTTTTTTACGCTAATTCATTGCCCTTTACTTCAGTTGGGCCTCCTGCATCTCTTGGATTTGAGCAAGAATGTTTGCCTTGGTTAAACTTGGATTAGGAACTTTACACCCCAATTTTAATAGCAGATCAACACATTCTTCCGCTTCTCTGTCGGGATTAATAATTTTTCCTCTCTCATCCCTTGCTGGGACATCCTTATTATGTCTCTCCCCATTTATTGATAACTGGTATTCCTGGTGCTCGAGATTCATGCAGTTGTCTGCACATACCGTTACGCGCTCTTCGGGCCTCACACGATGAGTCACTGGTTGAGGTGCCTCTTCAAAAAAATTGTAAAGGATCACCACATCATCTGACTCGTATTCATCCACTGATTGGCATGCTTGGGGAAGGGGGGACCCAGTGCCTTTATTCTTCTGATCATTCACCGTAATTCTCTTCGTGTCACCCTTCTCGAAGGCCTCGCCCTCCTGTTGCGTTTCTGCCATAAAATCAATCCCGAGGCACACCGCTGGGGACTCGTGTCCTGTCGAATCCACTTCGTCTCTATTACTACTCGTCGTGTTCTGCACCTGCAGAATAGTAACATCATCATGATGATTATCGACCAAACCGACCGCACTGCTTTCATTTGCTTCCCTCTCAGTAGCGTAGGGGTCACGTTGGGAGTTACGCGCCGACTCATGCACCGATGCTGTTAAGATTGCATTAGTATATTAGTATCTGTTATATTACACCTCTGTTAGTTCACTAATAGTGGTAGTGGCGTATTAGGCTAGTGGGCCTATAAATAGTGTGTTGACCGCAGTCTTCCCAAATAGGTTGTAATAAACCCAGTGAAGAGATTAATAAAAGAAGATGTCTTTCCTTCGTTCTTAACTCTCTCATCTTGAAACCTATTCTCTCGTAACATGGTATCAGAGCAGGGCAAATCCCCAACTCTGTCTTTCCCCTAAATCCGTATCACGAAATTGATTAGATTCGTTCGCCAGAAGCATGACGGACGGCGAGGACGAGACTGCGAAGAAAGATACGGAGAACAAGAAAGCACGCAACGCTGATGTTGAAGGTGAAGCCAGCGACGCCGACAAATACGATGACCCCTATCGTCTACTCAACTCAGATCTGCCAGGAATGCTCTTGACGGGAAACAAATATGATGGAGGACCAGGTTTCACGACCTGGAAAAGGAATATTCTCATTTCCCTATCCGCCAAAAACAAGATCGGGTTTGTTGACGGTAGTTTGAAGAAACCCACCGAACCTCCCGCTCGAGTTCGCGCCTGGCAACGTTGCAACGACATGGTTATCTCCTGGTTATTGTCGAGTCTGGAGAAGGAGATAGCCGAAAGCGTCGTATTTTGCGAAACTGCAGCCCAGATTTGGGGGGAATTGAAGTATCGATTTGAAGAAGGTAACGCCACACGATTCTACGCGCTAGAACAAGAACTCGCCAGCACCAAGCAAGGAGAAGACACTGTCAAGACTTACTACACTAAAATGAAGCGGATGTGGGACGAATTGGACTCATCCAATCCCTTGCCCGTTTGTTCTTGTGGTGGCTCCAACCAGCTGCGGGAGTACATCAAGGTGCAGCGATCCGTCAAATTTCTCATGGGTTCTCACCCTAGGTATGCGAATGCACGAGGCAACCTGCTAATGATGAAACCGCTCCCGTCGATTGAGCAAATCTACTCTTTATTGGTGCAAGAAGAGAGACAGAAAGGAGTTACACCATCAGCGCCAACAGAAGAGAGCCCCCTTTCCTTCGCAGTGGAGTCGGCGGCGACGGCATTACAGAACCCTAGCAGGAGACAAACAAGATCTCCAAAGCGCCAAAGTCTGTATTGTGTCCACTGCCGGAAAACGGGACACACTGAAGATCGTTGCTTCGAAAAGGTGGGTTACCCCCCAAATTGGAGAGCAGGAAGGAACAAAAAGGCGATCGTGGCCACCAGCGTCGAGGGAGATATGAAAGAGGCTACGAACGAAAGATCGCAAAAGACTTACACGACCGAAGAACTAAACCAAATTCTAGCCCACTTCGCTAAGAATCAAGAAGCTGCGAATTCGGTCAACTCACATGCGACCTCGAACTATGGTTTTGTCGGTAACAAATCACCTAAACCCTTGTCTGAATATCAATGCTTGACTGCTATGTTTCCTGCGCAAACTCCAGTTCAAGGGTTTGGCAGACCCTTTAATCTTGATAATGTAGAATGCCTGACTGTGCTGCTAAACCAGAAAGATTCTTGCTTACATTCTAGTAGTTTAAGTGGAATAAAAAATACAGAATGGATTCTTGACACAGGGGCATCACAACACATGTGCTTTGATCTTAACTGTTTTTCTGAAATTAGAAAACTAGGACAGGAGCATACTGTGGCTATGCCCGATAGGCATCCTCAACCTGTTAACATCATAGGAACAGTTAGGATAAATGATGAAATTATTCTCTCTGATGTGTTGCATGTTCCTGCTTTCAGATTCAATTTAATATCTGTTGGGAAGCTTGCCTGTGATATGAAGGGTAGGTTCATCTTTGACTCTTCTTGTTGCATTTTCCAGGACTCTAGAAACTACCTTGAACAGCAAATAGGAACATACAAGTCTGGGATCTATCTGCTTGATGTTAATTGTGATCAAAGAATTAGAAATGTTTCTTCTGCTGCCTGTGTAAAAGATGGCTTAGTGAGTGGTTTTGATTGTACTGATTTGCTGTCCTTATGGCATCATAGACTGGGTCATATGCCTGTTGCTAAAATAGAGAAGCTCAAACTGCTAGATAAGAAAGTTTGTAAAAGACAGTTCATTTGTGAACCATGTAATAGAGGCAAAAGCCAACGTTTGCCATTCCAAAAAAGGGCCTCTGTTGCAGATAATCCTTTTGATCTTGTGCATATAGATGTCTGGGGACCCTACAAAACAAAAACACATGATGGATATATCTATTTTGTAACCTTTGTAGATGATGCCTCTAGGGCCACATGGGTTCACCTCATTGCTGCCAAATCTGAAGCTTTTACTATCATAATTAATTTTCTGACCATGGTGAAGTTACAGTTTGGAAAAGAAGTAAAGGTCATACGGACTGACAATGCCTATGAACTGGGCAGTTCGAAAAGCACTTCTGATTTTCTTAAAAACAGAGGAATTATTCATCAGGTCACTTGTGCTCATACCCCACAACAGAATGGGGTAGTAGAAAGGAAGCACAAACATATTTTAGAAACAGCAAGAAGTATAATGATCCACTCTTGTTTGCCCAAGAAATTTTGGGGTGAAAGTATCCTCTCTACTGTATACACCATAAACAGAATGCCATTAGAAAGTCTAGATGGTATTTCACCTTATCAAATTTTGTATGGTAAGAGTCCCAATTATGAAGAGCTTAAATGTTTTGGGTGCTTAGCGTTTGCTCATTTAAATCAGAATCTTAACGACAAATTTGCAGCTAGGTCAGTGAAGTGTGTTTTTTTAGGATATGCTCCTAATAAAAGAGGATACAAGTTATTTGACCTAGATAACAAAAGAGTCATAGTCAACAGAGACGTTAGATTTTATGAGAACGTTTACCCATTCAGAACAGCCATTACTTCTGCTACTGGATCCCATCAGAGCACAGGCCCAGAATACCTCCCTTCTAATATTTATGCAAAACCTGTTAACCCTCTTTCTTTTGAGCAAGAGACAGATGAAAGCATAAAGGAACAGAATCACGTGCCACCAGAGACAAGCACAACAGAACAAGAAGAAAATCAAGAAGATGCCCCAACAAATCACCCAGTGCAGGAGCTGCGAAGATCTTCAAGAAGCAGAGAACAACCTCGGTATCTGGAAGACTACATAGTGGGCACTGCAGCAGCAAAGGAAAGGATGTGTTCCACACATACACCAGCTAAGTATCTAGATCCCTTTTCAGCTATTCTAAGTCAAAGATTAAATACTGCTGCTGTCCACAACGTTGATGATAACACCATGCAAAATTCAAGCAGTTGCTTATGTTCAATGATGACACCTAGTAAAACAGTGACTATCCCCACATTTACTGATATTCATTCACCTGTTTGCTCTACCCTTGTCACTAACAATACAGTTGATAGCATAGTTGAACCCTCTAGTTACCATGAAGCCATCAGAAACAAAAATTGGATAGAAGCTATGAAGGAAGAATTTGCAGCATTAGAAAGAAATAGGACTTGGGATGTTGTAGAGTTGCCAAAGGGCAAGAAACCCATAGGATGTAAATGGGTCTACAAATTAAAGTACAAAGCTGATGGCACACTAGAGAGGCACAAAGCTAGACTTGTAGTGAAAGGGTACACTCAAAAATATGGCATTGACTATCAAGAAACCTTTTCTCCGGTGGTAAAATTCACAACCATTAGGGCATTGATAGCTATCAGCTGCAAACGAGGTTGGAAAATAACACAACTTGACATAAATAATGCTTTTTTGCACGGGGACTTGAAAGAGGATGTGTACATGGAAATGCCTTTAGGGTATACCACCAGTGAAGGTAATCATGTTTGCAAACTTAGGAAATCTCTTTATGGGCTGAAACAAGCCTCTAGGCAATGGCATGAGAAGTTAAGTGACTTTCTGTACAGTTTTGATTTCCAACAATCTTTAAATGATTACTCATTGTTCTTGAGAAACCAGAATGGAAAAACTGTCTATCTAGCTGTATATGTTGATGACATTTTGGTGACAGGTGATGATTCAGAAATGATAGCGCAGATTAAGCATGAACTACATAGCAGGTTTAGAATCAAAGATCTGGGGGATATTTCCTATTTCCTTGGGATACAATTTATCCACACTGCAGATGGTATTATTGTTGTTCAGAAACAATATGCTGATAATTTAGTTCGTGAGTTTCATTGTGAGAATGACAAAGCAGTCTCTGGTCCAATGGAATTAAACATTAAGCTGCTGAAAGACCATGGCAATAAACTCAAGGATCCTCTTCTGTACAGGAAGTTAGTTGGTAAAATAGGATATCTTGCTCATACTCGACCAGATCTGTGCTTTGCAATCCAAGTCCTCAGTCAATTCCTACAGGAACCAACAGATGTCCACCTACGAGTAGCTTTACACACCCTCCGCTATGTTAAAGGGACAGTAGGCTATGGTTTAATGTTCAATAGAATGCAAAATTTTAAACTAACTGCCTACTGTGATGCTGATTGGGCAGGTTGTCCGAACACACGGAGGTCCATCAGTGGATATTATGTTGAGCTTGGAGGTTCACCAATCTCCTGGAAGGCAAAGAAGCAGAGCAGCGTCGCCTTGTCATCAGCAGAAGCGGAGTATCGGTCTATGAGACAAGCAACTGCCGAACTTAGCTGGCTTTCCCGACTACTTCATGAGCTGGGAATTGAAGAGATAGTTCCTATACCTCTGAAAACAGACAGCCAATCTGCCGTTTACATAGCAAGAAACCCAGTCTTCCACGAGCGCACAAAACATATCGAGATAGACTGTCATTTCGTCCGGCAGAAAATCAAAGAAGGAATTATCAACATTCAGTTCATTCCATCACAACTGCAACTTGCAGACGTTTTGACCAAGACGTTGGCAGGAAAGAATTACCCCTCTGTGGTACGACAATTAGGAATGCAGCAAGTGTGATCAGACTATCAACAGCGCAGCAGCATCAAAGTACTTGACAGATACTAAATCGCAAAGTTCACCTCTTAGATGTAAACTTTGAGGGGGGATGTTAAGATTGCATTAGTATATTAGTATCTGTTATATTACACCTCTGTTAGTTCACTAATAGTGGTAGTGGCGTATTAGGCTAGTGGGCCTATAAATAGTGTGTTGACCGCAGTCTTCCCAAATAGGTTGTAATAAACCCAGTGAGGAGATTAATAAAAGAAGATGTCTTTCCTTCGTTCTTAACTCTCTCATCTTGAAACCTATTCTCTCGTAACAGATGCATCCCCTGACTCCACAACGACACTTACTCCCTTCTCTTGTCTAATTGTTTCAGCTTCCCCTTCCAGTCCATTTTGAAGTTGGTCAACGTTTAAACTCGGTTGACCTAATGTCTTTGTGTTCACTTCTATTATTTGGATGATACTCTCAGAGCGTTCAATCGCTTTTGAATGTAACCTTTGTTCGTTGGCTTCAACGATACTAACAGGGAAATTCTGGTTATCAACTTTAACCATAATTTTCCAATTGATGAATTGAAGCGTTGAGATATCAATTTGAACTCGAATTTCCGCATTCTCCACGAATTGACTTGTCAGATATCGTTATTAGTTGCTTGCTAGTTGTCTCACCAGCAACCCAAACAAGGTCCTCGTATTGTATTTAAGGATTCATCTCATTTGTTATAAAATAGTTTTGTTTCTATTTACTTGAATGGAACACTATTTAATGAATACTAGTATCTAGTGAACTTATTTGTTTCTTTTATGAAAATTCTATAACTATTGTATTAACAAGGTATGGATAAGACTCTAAGACTATGAGACGATACTATGTTTTAAGGAGGGGGTTGTTGGGTATGAAAGAGGAGTGCCATGACCCGTTGGTGGAAGAAATTCTTAGCCAATATAGAGACATGACCGATGTAGTTTCACGGGGTTGATAGTCAAGTAGACAAAATCACTCCAACATAAAGAAATGGGACCAATTATGCGACAGATGACATCAACCCTAGTAAAATGATATTAAGGTGACCCCCGAGCAGCATACATTCGAGAGTAAGTGGAGGACATTGAAGCACTTAGGATCTTGTTTGATGAGCTAGACTTCACCCCAGGGTATGCACCCAAAGGAGAATCTCAAGATTCAATAGTATGAAATAGAGGATCAAACAAGAAAGACGTCTGAGTGGGAGCACCATGAGAAAGTGCACGTGTAAGAGGAGGTGAGATAAACCTTAAAGTTGGTCAATGAGCTTGGTTATGTCATCCTAGATGAAAGGAGTTTAGTAACCTCGAAGAAATCATTCGTGTTGTCAAGAAAGAGCTCACTGCAAGCACAGTTATGCATAATTAGTTCGGTTATAACTATAAATTGAACTATTTTCTTTTGGTTAAAATATTACAAAAATCATAATTTTTCTTTTGTAAAACTTCATACCTGAAATTAATTTGATTCGATTCACCTTTTTGTTATTAAGTGAAGAAAAGTTTTTGTTTTTGTTTAATTTGATTTTCAGTTAATTCACTTATTCAACTGAATTTTGGTAATTCAATTACAAGTGAAGTAACTAAAAACCAATTTTTTCATCAAAATTTAGTTTTCGGTTCACCGAATGGAGACCCTTAACCACAAGGACGTCATGCCACGGGGAAAGATATCAAGGATGAAACCCTTGGGGCAAAAGAAACCCCATCAAAACTAATCGTATGAAAGATCTTGTTTAAAAGAAAACTCATAGGATCAATAACATGACGATAGGGATAAATTAAAGTAATTACGTTATAATCTAGGCTAGAATGGTAAGTTTCAGAGCAATGGAAGGAAATAGGTAAAAAGGACTATCTGTTAGTTAACATCTTGCAGTATCTCATCCACCATATGAATTTTTGGGCAAGTGGCTCCAGTTATATAATTACAAAACTCATTAACAAATAAATAATCAATTTCAATCTCGCCCTATGGCCCCCCCGATACGGCATCCATGGAGCAAATATTAACTAAATTTGGGTTCTATCTACTCTATGAGTGTAAGATAGATTATAATATTATTAATATGAATCTTATTTAGCTCCAGAAAGTGCTTTTGGTGGCTAAATTGGAGATTCTTTTCAAGAACGCAGTTGGATAATATATTTTTGTATATAGTATACTACATATGTTCCATTTTGACTGTTCTATTTGCTTTTTAGCAACATTTCCCCACTTAAATATCAAACATATAAGATAAAGTGATTTTATAAAGCTAAGTTCTACAATATATAGTTTTTCACATAAGAATTCCATTGTAAAACTTCGATTTATAAAAATAAATTATCTTACATGTTAAATATTAAAGTCAAACAACATATATACTAGTAAACAACGCAATAGGGACGTAGAAAGTATATGATATACTTGGACATGGAAGAATCTATTGCTATCAACAAAATGTAATAATGATAATTGGTTTGTCCAAACTCGGACATTCAAATTGGTGAAGAATGGAGTAAGAAATCATTTGATCTCAGGTTCCAATCCTCCACACATGCACCTTCTCATTCAAGTTTATCACACCCACTATTTAGCTCTCAACTTTAATCCTTTATTGTCTCTCGTATGTTTTCGTCATTATGATATGCTAGGTGTGCTTCATAATTAGACCATGTTTTTTAAACACCAGCCAAACATTTCTTTAATTCATGATCATTGTAAACTTTGCAAGAGATTTGTTAACCAGCATCATATGATCAACAAGACAATAGCAAAGCCAACCAAAATGAAAATCAAAGCAGGCTTGATCACGTAACAACTAGTATATGTAACTGAACCCCACTGGGATGTTACGAAAGTAGATACTTGTCAAGAAGTGATCAACAATGGTGTTCATTTTGATCTTGGTATGATGTGCTAGGTGTGCTTCATAATGAGACCATGTTTTTTTAAACACCAACCAACCATTTCATTCATTCATGATCATGGTAAAATTCACATGAGATTTGTTAACAAGCATCCTATGACCAACAAGGCAATAGCAAAAGGCAACCAAAATGAAAAGCAAAGCAAGCTTGATCGTGTAACAATTAGTAAATGTAACCAGACCCATTAGGATGTTATGAAAGTAGATAATTGTCAAGAATCGGTCAACCATAAGCTTTTATCAAGAGTGTCCATAAGTTGCAAATAAAGTAAACTAAACCAAAGCTAACCTAAGGAAATATATACAACCACCTTAAACATGTCCCTATAATTAGACCCAGGGGTGGACCTAGCATAGTGCTAGGTGTGTAAAGCGACACACATTAAACTCGAAATATAATTATAGTTAGTTTACATGTTATATGTAATTGTGGTTGGTGGGTTTGGACACCCATGTATTAATTAACATTAAACATGATTACAGTTTATGAACCACTTTTAGAAGTACACAATTTATATATATTTCTGTTCAAGGTCTTTGCTCTACTTTTGTCATCGAATATTTTAATTATGTCTTTCTTTCCTCGCTTAACATTATTTATTTTCCACAAATTTTAATTTATTGTACAATTCTTATCTTTATACATCCAAAAGTAATAATGATAATAAAAATAATCACTTTAATGTGTTAATTGACATTTGGTACTTGTTGCCATGGATATGATTTTTCAGTTTAATCAATAATATGATTGACTTTTTAGTAACATTGATCAACATTAAATATCGTTTCCAATAATTTGTAATAATGTCATTAACATTTATTTTAGTGTAGAGAATGTACTATTAGTGTTTGTTGCTAATGTTTTATTTTGTTTAACAAATAATTTTATTATTATGTTTGACACCCCTAACTCAAAATTCCAGTCTGCCATTATATAGACCATGTTGATTGGTGTGGAAAGGGTTGAGTAGGAATATTGAATAATGGCTGGGGAGTTGTGATAGACACAACCATGCACGAGTTATGGGGTTATAATGTCATATTTGTTGTGTATCACTGTTCTTCACCATTAAAAAAAGACCAAATCTCACACATGTGTTACACTTACTAATTTTTTTAGTTCTGGACATGTTCATAAAAGATGGCCTAAACACTTTTTTGATTACGGTCGTATCCTTGATCGGATTGAATGACTTATCATTTAGGGTATTGAAATATAATTAGAGATGACCAAACCCAACCCGATACGATCCGACCCAAAAAAAATCTGAAAAATCGGCTTGAAAAAAAATTGGACGGGTTTGGACAAAAAACCAGGCCCGAATTAAAAGTGGTCAGGCTCTGGCAAAACTTTTGATCCAAAAAAAACCCAGCCCCCTAATTCAAATATATATTAAAGAGAAAGTGGTAAAACTTTTACTGTCTACCCTTTTGGTATTAGAGCCATTGGGTAATAGATTGGATTAAATTCAAATAATTAAAGAGAAAAAATATACAGTCATTGGTAAGCCTTAACGTTGGTCAGCGGAAGCTAGAGTAAGACCGTGGTCCTTGGGTGTTCCCGAGTGTCTAAACCTATCTTTAGTTATTTTAGTTTAATCTTTATGATCTCATGGCTTCGAGACTACAAAGTTGGTTAGATCGAACAATATCAAGAAGAGAATCAATAGTAACATCCCAAGAAAATATGCAACCATTTGATTATTCTAACTGGACAATACCATCCCAAGAAGTTCAATCTATCTACCAAATAGGTACTTTCAACTTCAAGACTGATCTCTCAGTCAAAACTCATGAAGAGACCCTAAGTATACAAAAATAGTACCAAACCATTCCTATACTTTCCCGAAGTTCCATATACAAGTACCTTCAACATGGTTATAGATATGCCCATTATGGAATGATTCAAGTAACAATAAAACCACTTTTTAGTCAAGGAATTGATGCTTCTATATTCGTGGCTTTAAGGGATAAGAGACTTAAAAGATATAAGTCTTCCTTACTAGCCATGATTTAAACAAACGTTTGTAATGAACCTATTTTCTTCAATTGTTGTCCAAAATTTTCAGTAGACCTCTCAGATCCATTAATTCAAGATTCCCTTGGTCTAGATGTTCACCTTTAAGGGGATGAGTTCGAACAGCTATCAAAAAACTTTGCTATCATTTTTCGGATCTATTATCGACTAATGTCTTCTTAATTAAACCCCGAAATCAATAGATCTATAATTCCTATTTTGAGATGAAACTGTACTACTGCATAGCATTAGATGACAGAAAGACCAACAGTTTTTGTCCCTAGAAGTTTAAAAAGGGATGAGATTACAATTCCATATCAATTTCAAATCTCCATTCCTCAAACCCCAATAAATATCTCCAGAAACACTGTCAAAGATATTATCGAAGAAAAGGATGGAACCATCCTTCTTTGATTCAATTCCTTCAGAGAACAACCTCTTTCTTCCACTAGAAGCTTCCTAGATGCAAGTTCCACTTTCTCAAGAAAACCATATACGTCTAGAGTACAAGAGTCATCAGCACCATCTCAACTAGATTTTCAAGTAGATTTTCATGGACCAATTCCAAATTATGTCCCAGAAGATAATGAATCCGTTGGCGCAACAGAAATTATGGGAAATGTAATGGTCATCCATACTTCAGAATTTGAACTTAGAGAATAATACATCTCTGTGCGAGAATCTGAAAGGAGTATGAACAACAAAGAATATGGTTTACAAACCTATCATACGAATGCCAACAAAATCTTCAGAAATATTGGCGTCAAGATTGTCATAGGTTACGATGTAACATGATGATCTATGATTGGTTACCAACCTACACCTCCCAGAAAATTTCAGTACTAGAACCCTTTGAGACACCTTCTATCAACATCCAAACCAACCTCTATAAAAAATGGACCTTAGCCCTCACAATGAGGAAGTAACTTCCATACATCCCCTATTCAAACTATCAAACTTGCCAGAGATATCATTGCTCAACACCCCTCAAGATAGGCAAAGATACATCTAATCCAATACTCTCGCTAAAGATCTTCAAAAGGTTCATCAATACAAAATTAGACGAATTAGACTCTACAAACTATCTCATCTCAGATTGACACATCTCAATAAGCCTTCACTCTCAAAAGGAGAACAAGTAAGATTCCTTCCAACACTCGACAGTATTTTCATCACCTAATGTTCCTGTTAGGACTGCACCTTTTGTTCATCCAACCACCGATTTGCTTACCACAATATCTGAAAGTCTTCAACGACTTTCATCCACATCCAAAGATCCCACAACTCAAAATGTCATTAACACACTAGATAACTGCCAATGTCAATCTAGTGATAGCGAATCTTCTTCGTCTTCCATCGACTTAACTCATATAAAAGATCAATTCACTGATCTAGAGCAAAACAAGATTACCAAAATCTCCCCAAGATATCAAAGAAGCAAACCCCGAGGCTCATACTTCCATACTACCAAAAACTACTACCCTCGACCTACGCCTCCAGACATACAATATGAAGAACGCTCCAAATTTGCATCTACCCAGTACGATGGAAATTCCATTTATGAATGAAACATAGATGGAAAATCTGAATATGAAATTCTCAATACACTTCAAGAAATGGGCATGGCAAAAAATGCCTACAGGATGCGTAAGATCACAGAAAGACAGGCAGCGAGATCCATAGTTGCTGGATTTACCGGTCAACTAAAAAATGGTGGGATATCGCACTCACTATAGAGAATAGATAAGAAATCATAAATCATCAGGTTGAAGTCTTTGACGGTCCCGAACGATCAACCCTTAAAGATGATGCATGTAATTTTCTTATCATCACAATTAGCCTACACTTTATTGGAAATCCAAAAGACGAACTAAATTCCAAAAATTCCTCCTAACCAATATCCGATGTCCAACTTTATTAGATTATAGATGGTACAAATATGTTTATCTTACACAAGTACTTCAAAGAGAAGATTGTATGGTAAATTTTTGGAAGGAAAGATTCATCTCGGGATTACCTACCTTATTTGCACAAAGAATAATGACCAAGATTAAGGAAGAATTTGGCCTATACTATTCCATGGGAAGTTATTACATATGCAGCTCTTCGCATTTGTCAAAAAGGAAGCCTCTATGTCAAGATCTAAAGATTCACTCCAAATATGGCAATGAGAAGGCCCAAACTCGGAAAGAAATGGGTTCTTTCTGTAAAATGTTTGGAATAGAGAAAATCACTCCTTCATCCAAAAGGAGACCGATAGTCAAAAAGCCAAATCGTTTTTCTTCCAAAAACTAGAAAACCTATTACCCAAAGCCCAAGCGCCAAAAGCCATATCACAAATTAAGAATATTATAACAAAGGAAAGACTTCAAAGTTTACTCCAAGACCACCGATTACATGTTGGAAATTTGGTCGCAAAGGTCATAAGGCAGATTAATGCCAAGTTAAGCAGATCTACAAGAAAAACTCCAAAAACTTTTACTCCAAGATTATCCAAGCTCCCTAGAAGATGATAACTTTATTCGTCAAATAGATCAAGAGGATTCTAACATGGAGCAAAATTCTGATGAAGAATCATCAGGTTGCATTAAAGTTGTAACTTCAGATAAGGATTCGACATAGCTTCTTTATGAGCTCATAGACAAGATATCAAACTCAGAAGAAAAGAGACAATATTTGCAGCAGCTGGCAAAGCTTATTGCCTCACGAGAGTCTTCTGAGATAGAACCAGACGTTGAACCTTTCAGTTTATCAAAAGTTATAAATAAATACCCAATTGCATCAACCAGTAACATTTTTGGAAAAGTATATACTCAAGAGTTACAAAGAGACATTAAAATCCTCAAACAGGAAATCTCTATGCTCAAAACTAAACTTCATCAAATAAAGTTTGAAGGATTAAATGCTCAAGCTCGCATCTCACTCTTAGAAGCAGATCATACTTCTGACAGCAGCGTAGCGAAAGTAGAAACACAGAAAACCACCCCTGAAGACGTGGGTGTTATTATGATATCTCCTCACAAGGGTACATCAGGAATATTAGCCATCAATACCATCGAGAGATTTATATTCTATAAATGATATTCAAGAATCACACTCGTAGCAGAAGGGACAAACTTTAAGCTAAATATGATCGTTGTTATAGATTCCGGAGCAGATCGAAATTGTATCCGTGGAGGATTAGTCCCTCATCAATATTGCTCTCCAACCAAAGAAAGACTTGTTGGCGCAGGAAATGATCCACTTAAAATCATAGCCAAAACCTCTAAACTTTATGTCAATAACCGCAATCTCCTCATTAAACTTTAATTTGTTGTTATTAACAACATTAGCCAAGATATCATTATTGGATCTCCCTTCATAACTCATCTATATCCCTTTTATGTTAATCATAAGGGACTCCATGTCAAGATCAATAAAGACAAATATATTTTTTCTATTTAATGAACCAATAGTTCAAAAGGAACTCAATATTCTCCAATCTAACACCCTGTATCAGCAAATTAATACCATTTCTCGTAAAGAATCTCAGCTTGAGTTTTCTAAAACCCAACTCTCTCACGTTCGGACGACATGACAGTTACAAGAACCAAAAATCAAAAGGGATATTTCTCAGATGGAGAGATCTTTTCAAGATGTATGTTCAGATCTGCCAAATGCATTCTAGAACAGAAAACAACATATATTTCATCTTCCTTACGAAAAGGATTTTGATAAACGCAACATCCCCACAAAGGCTAGACTAATCCAAATGAACTCAGAACATTTGGAATATTGCAAAAAGGAAATTCAAACCCCTTTAGAGAAAGGTTTAATTCACCCTTCAAAGTCACCTTGGAGTTGCTCAGCATTCTATGTTATGAATGCAGCAGAGAAGGAACGAGGAGTTCCTCGTTTAGTCATAAATTATAAGCCCCTCAACAAAGTTCTTCAATGGATTTGCTAACCTATCCCTAATAAAAGGGATCTTTTAGGGCGATTTTACAAAGCTAAGATTTACTCAAAGTTTGACATGAAATCCGGATTCTGGCAAATACAAATTGTAGAGCCTGATAAGTACAAAACAACATTTGTAGTTCCATTCGGGCATTATGAGTGGAATGTGATGCCTTTTGGACTTAAGAATGCTCCATCAGAATTCTAGAACATCCTGAATGATATTCTTACCCCATATTCCATATTCATCATAGTATATATAGACGATGTTCTTGTATTTTCTGACTCCATTGATCAACACTTTAAACACCTAAGGATATTCCATTATATCATTAAAATTAATGGTTTAGTAGTGTCTACCAAAAAATGAAGTTATTCCAAGTCAATATCCGTTTTCTTGGACATGATATCTTTCAAAACACTATCAAACCAATTCAGCGGACTCTTGAGTTCGCTACCAAGTTCCCAGACGAGATTAAAGACAAGAATCAATTACAAAGATTTCTCGGATGTATCAATTATCTTTCTGACTTCTTTCCAAAACTCTGTCATCATTGTAAGATTCTTTACCCTAGGCTGCAAAAGAATTCATCCCCCTGGACTTCAGAGCACACAAAGGTTGTGCAATCCTTGAAACAATACACCTACTCATTACCATGCCTAAGCATCCCACATCCATTGGCATTTCTTGTAGTAGAAACAGATGCCTCCAATATCAGCTATGGTGGTATTCTCAAGCAACGACAACAAGGGCAAACAAAAGAGCAAATGGTCCGATTTCATCTTGGAATATGGCTAGGATCACAACTCAATTATTCTACTATAAAAAGGAAATACTTTCCATTGTCTTATGCATATCAAAAATTTCAGGATGATCTTTACAACAAATCTTTTCTGCTACGTATTGATTGCAAGTCAGTAAAAGATGTCTTACAAAAGGATGTCAAGAATTTGGTTTCAAAACAGATTTTCGCCAGATGGCAAGCAATACTATCAATTTTTTTATTTTCAAATAGAGTTCATAAAAGGAGAAGAAAACTCTCTACCAGATTTTCTTTCTCATGAATTTCTGCAAGGAAGAAACAACAAGATCATCAAGATTAATCAAGATTTTTCTTCTCAGGAAAATGAGTGACAAAAGCAAAGGAAAGCAAGTCAAAAGGGAGAAATCTCAAACTTCTCAAGATTACCAGATGACTCCACAGTCTCATCCATTATACAAAAATATTCAAGTTGTTAACTCCCAAAATATCACCACACAAATTCCATACACCCCTCTTTCTCAAGATTTCTCTTCTACCTCTTTTCTACAAGCTGCACAAACACACACCAAAGCACAACCCTTAGCCAGCTCCTCAAAATAGGCTACAATAAACGCTTACCATATCAAACCCATACAAGAATATATTACTCTCACCAGATAAACCAAAAAACAACAACAAGCAATCACCGATAGTATTGTCAAATAAATTTTCCCTCCATAAATATTTTGTCAACCAGACAATACCACAAAACCCTCAAATTCTATGAGCTGGTACTCATAGACACCAAATCCATTGACTTTACTCACAGCTCCAATCCAAATTCAAACCAGGTGGACTACTCCAAATGCTTCATCAAAAAGGTCATTTCAGCAAAAGAATGGGGACCAATACATCAACCCCATTCTTTCACAATATCTCATCTACCCTAAACTTTTACATATATTGATTACCAAAATGCCTGGTATAGATTCCTTCTCCTCCGACCAGTGCAACACTCCTGGTTTATCAATTTTCATGAATATTGTGACAAGGAATTTCCAATATGGTTTTACCACTGGTGGTGATACTTTGGTGGATGTTCTGAAATCTTCCCCAAAGAAGTTCATCCAAATTACGCCTATTGGCTACAAAATTCTACAGGACAACCATATACAAAAGAACTACAGTTTTATGCAATCTTTTGCATTCCCTGGATTTTTTGCTGGACTTTTAGCATTCAACAATATCTCCCAAGCCCATATCCATACTGTTTAATCCATGATTTTTGGGTCAAATGGTGGCCCAAATACTGGAACCAGCTTTGTTCCTACAAAAATGTCAAGGCCTTTACCACTACGGGAAAAAAGGCTATAACTTACAAAGATTTCCAGACCTCCTAGAAGGCTCTTCCGAGCCCATCTAAACCATTGGCCATAACAAGCCCCAACACAAATACACCATAGTGCCCAACACCTCTAGCAATCTGTTCATTACCACAACTACTAGCACCCAAAACACCAGAGCATCATTCCCTATTTCAAAAATTTCTTACAGAAAATCCAGAACTATCACTCTAATATTCCCAATATGTAATCATTCAGCAGTCCAGTGTTCCTATATGGGTGGAGGACGAACCATTGTTAGAAGGATCGACATCATACGATCCAATGGGCAGGCCTCCAGGCCAAAACCCATACGAAGATTATTTCTGACGAAAAAAAAGAGAAAATAGCATAAATATATTTAACAATGTGATGATATTTGCTGGTTCCTACAATATTGTTCAACTATGGCTCCATTGTCTCAGCAACGACAACAACATCCAAAAGCAAAATCCAGATAACACTTTATTTCACATAATACTCAAACACAACATATCCAAAGCAGCATCACAAAACATCCCACACGAGTTCAAATTTGTACAAATAGCCCCTAAATAGGGTCCCCAATAGGATTATAGAGACCGCAACACAAGAAAATCACTCACACCATTTATCCACTATGACACATATGATGGTAGGCGAAATCAAACATTTCTCTACATTCAACCATATGACCACCTATTGTAATACTCCGTATTTTCGTTTTTCAGATTTCATAAATAACATTCAGGTTGATGTTATTAAAGTTATGCTATGTGGTGCTTTGTTTAGTTGATGGGACGTCGGAGTCATTGAATTAAAAGACGGGGGCAAGGAGGTCATTCCCCTCTCTTTTTTTGGTAAGACTTAATTAAGGATGATAAGTCTTTTATTTTGCATTCTCAATTCACGATCAATTCTGAAAACCGCTCGTTCTTCCTTGCGACAGTTTCTGCGTTCTTCCTCTCCTCTTCTCCATTGGTGTGCTTCTGATTTCTGGTGTGGATCTCTGCTGAGTTGGGCGTTTGCTGCTGCTGCTGTTCGGATTGTTTTCCTTTGCAAATCAGGTAGGTCCGTTGGTGAATTCGGTAGGGTTATCGTTGTTTTGAGAGGAGCAGTTTCTGATTTTGTTTTCTGATTTTGGGGGTTGTTCTCTGCAAATTCAGTGGCTGATTGTGCTGTTCGGGGCTGTTGTGTGTCGGGTCTTCGCTCTGTTGCAGACTGGTGCAATCTCCTCTGCGAATTGAAGTAAGTGGGGGATGGAATCGGGGTTGTTTGCTCACCCTCGGGGCTTGTTTTTGGTTTCAGTTTTCGGATCTGTTTTGGGTGTGTTGCTTGTGTGATTTCTGCTCGTTTTGCGTTGTTAATCGATTGGATAAACCCCGAGGGTACTGATTTACAATTCTGTGAGTTTTGGGTAAGTTGTGATGATTTTGGTTCTCTTCTGCGCGTCTGTTCTTTCTGGAATTCGACAGTTTTGCGCTGTCGGAACTTCTGTCCGAACATGCAAGTTCAGACAGTTCATCGGGCGCGTTTGTTTTTTTTAAGATTTTGAAGTGTCCGAACATCGGTCCGAACTTGTAGTTCGGACCCGACGCGAGGATGATTTCGTGTGTGAGTTTCGACATCTGTCCGAACTTGCAAGGTCGGACGCAAGTTCGGACACGATGAGAGTTTTGGTTTCTGACTTCGACTTGCGTCCGAACTTCGAAGGTCGGACGTAAGTTCGGACATCGACGTTTTCTAAACCTCTGATTTCGGCCTCTGTCCGAACTTGCAAGGTCGGACGCAAGTTCGGACATGCCACTGTTTTGAGCATAACTTCTCTGTTTTAGCTCCGTTTTGAGTTCCGTTTGGGGTTGGATTCCCCTATCTGTGTGCAAGCTTCTTATGTGTTTATATGCATTTCCATGCACTTAAGATCTGTTTTGTGAGCTTTTGGTTTTGGGACCTAGTTACTTTGCTTCTAAGCCTTGGATAGTCGGGTCGGGCTGTCCCGTAGCATGCTGCGCAGGAATTCCTTCTGTTTATACTCCTTAGGGTCTCCCTTAGGACGTTATTTGACCGACGGGTCTGTTAGCTGTCTCTACGGCTTCTGTTGTGGGATCTTCGGATCCATAGGACATTATGTGAGTCCTTCTGTTGTGTTAGCTGGTTACTAGTGTCCCACTCTTCTGTATCTGTTCTGAAAGTCCGACTATGATTTGAAGTGATGTCTGCTCTGCTTCTGTTTTGCGTTTCCTTTCTGACTGTTTATAATGACTCCGCCTTCTCCTCTGTTTATAAGTTATTCTGCTGCTTCTGTTTTGAGTAGGCTTCCTTGAGGAAGTCTTCTGCTTGCTGGGCTGTTTAGCTCACCCCTTCTTTGCTGCAGATTGAGCTCGTGGGATCTTCTCTCTTGTCCCCTTCTGGAGCTTCGTTTACTTTATGCTTCTTTAGACTTTGTTTACTATGCGCGTTGGACGCTTTAAAGCTTTTGTGTAGCCTTCGGGCCTTCCTTGTATTTGTTTAAGTATTTGGATCTTGTAAACTCTTTTATTTATACAAGTTCGTTATTTAGTTTTGGGTATTGTTTTGCTTAGAGCCTTGCGACGTTAGGTAGTAGACTCGCGGCGTGTAACGGCCCTAACTCCTAGGCCGGTTTTGGGGTCGTTACATTTAGTGGTATCAGAGCCAGGTTGCTCGTTCTTTGGTGTTTGTGGGGTTTTGTCTGCATGCGTGGGTGTCTGAAAGGTCTGCTGTTTGATGCTTGATGGTTTCTGATCAATCTTGGTGTTTGTATCTTCAGTATGCCTCCCCGACGTGCAGGACGTGGTGAAGCTTCAGGCAATGCTCCTCAGGGGGACATTGCAGAGATTGTGCAGCAGGTGGTGACTCAGGTGCTGCAGACCGTAGGGACCACTGCTGGCCAGGCGACAGGAGCCGGTAACGCGGGGGGCAGCAATGTGAAGGCGCTTCAGGAGTTCCTGAAGCTGAAGCCGCCTTCTTTTGATGCTAGTGGCGACCCACAGGAGGCGAGCCACTGGATCACTGCGATTGAGGATTTGCTGAGGTCATGGGATGTGAGGAGGATCAGAAGGTTGGATTCGCTACTTTCATGTTTCAGTCTGAAGCGAAGGAGTGGTGGAAGACAGTTGAAGGGAAGTACCCCCACCCATGGACATGGGAGCAGTTCAGGGGCTGCTTCAATCAGCAGTTCTATCCCGATGTCTTCAGGGATCAGAAGATAGTTGAGTATGGGAGGCTTCGTCAGACGAAGGAGATGACAGTGGATGAGTACGTGCGTAAGTTTATATCCCTTTCTAAGTTCGTGCCTGAGCCGGATGATAACCGGAAGGCTAGGAAGTTTGAGGCTGGTTTGAGGGGTGATATTCGAGCTGCTGTGGCACCTTTTCGCCACAAGACCTTCAGGGATGTGGCTGATGTGGCGTTGGTAGTGGAGTCTGAGCTGCAGGCTAGGCAGCGGTATGAGAAGAAGGACCAGAGGCCCGATAAGGGCAAAGACCAGAAGAGGAAGGGTCGTGTGGAGGAGCCCGAGAGGCGTGAGCAGCCTTCTTCTCAGAAGAAGAAGTATAGAGGAGACCGGGGTTCTTCTTCATCAGCGTCTCCTGCTGTGGAGAAGTGTGCCGAGTGTGATCGTTTCCACCCAGGACGGGAGTGCTACAGGAAGTCCGGGGCATGCTTTAAGTGTGGTTCGCTAGACCATCGCATTGCCCAGTGTCCACAGGCTAGAGGTGGAGGAGGTAGCAGTGGTGGTTCTGAGACTCGTGGTGCTGGTTCAGGGTCCGGGCAGAAGGCTGACCAGAAGAAGTCCCAGACCCAGGCACGTGTTTATGCGCTAGCTGGTGGGCATGACCGTGGCTCAGACAGAGTAGTGTCAGGTATTCTTCAGATCTCTTCTCAGTATTCTGTTTGTTTGATTCAGGAGCTACCCACTCCTTTGTGTCTGCTGATTTAGTGGGTAGTCTCGGGTTGTCTGCTGTGCCCTGTGATGTGGATCTGTGTATTTCTAGCCCGTTGAGTGGCGTGCCTGCTTGTGTGCTTAGTTCTGTATGCAAGTCTTCCAGTAGTGATCATGGATAGGACCTTACCTGCTAATTTGATACCTATGAGTATGTCCTGCTTCGATGTGATTTTGGGCATGGACTGGCTAGCAGAGCACCATGCCCATATAGATTGTGCAGCTAGGAAGGTTGTGTTTGATAGACCGGGTGAGACCCGTTTTGCTTTTGTGGGGAACTCCATTCCCTGTGCTCTTGTGTTGGTGTCCGCTATGCAGGCAGTCCGTTCCTTGAGGAAGGGATGTCAAGGTTTTCTCTGCTTTGTACCTGAGGTTAAGGAGGGATCCCAGTTGGAGGATATCCCCATTGTGTGTGAGTTTCCAGAGGTGTTCCAGGACGATGTGTCAGGGCTGCCACCTGATCGTGAGGTGGAGTTCTCTATCGAGTTAGCGCCAGGGACTCAACCTATCTCTAAGGCTCCCTATCACATGAGTCCGGCAGAGCTGAAGGTGCAGCTGCAGGATCTTCTGGATAAGGGTTTTATCCGCCCTAGTGTGTCTCCATGGGGAGCACCGGTGTTGTTTGTGAAGAAGAAGGATGGCTCCTTCAGATTGTGTATCGACTATAGGGAATTGAATAAGGTTACCATCAAGAACCGGTATCCTCTTCCCCGCATTGATGACCTCTTCGACCAGTTAGCGGGAGCGACCGTCTTCTCGAAGATCGACTTGCGTTCTGGGTATCATCAGCTGAAGATTAAGGCCGAGGATGTGCCTAAGTCTGCATTTAGGACCCGGTATGGGCATTATGAGTTCTTGGTCATGCCTTTTGGTTTGACCAATGCCCCGTCGTTCTTCATGGATATGATGAACAGAGTTTTCAAACCTTTCTTGGATTCTTTCGTAGTTGTTTTTATTGACGATATCTTGGTGTACTCCAAGAGTGCTGAGGAGCATGAGGAGCATCTGAGGATGGTTCTGCAGACGTTGAAGGAGAAGGAGTTGTATGCCAAGTTGAAGAAGTGTGAGTTCTGGTTGGATAGAGTTGTGTTCCTTGGCCACGTGGTTTCGAAGGATGGCATTTCAGTGGACCCAGAGAAGATTAAGGCGGTTATGGAGTGGGCGAAGCCCACTAGTGTGTCTGAGGTGCGCAGTTTTCTAGGATTGGCTGGGTACTATAGGAAGTTTGTGGAGGGTTTCTCTAAGATCGTATCCCCCTTGACTCGTCTTCTTAGGAAGGATGTCAAGTTTGATTGGAGTGAGGCGTGCAGGAGAGCTTCCAGGAGCTGAAGAAGAGGTTGACTTCGGCCCGATTTTGACGTTGCCTTCTGGGACAGATGGCTTTGAGGTGTTCTGTGACGCTTCCACAGAGGGCTGGGTTGTGTCTGATGCAGCAGGGAAAGGTGGTAGCTTATGGGTCACGCCAGTTGAAGCCGTATGAGAAGAATTATCCTACCCACGATTTGGAGTTAGCTGTGGTCTTCGCCTTGAAGATCTGGCGGCACTATTTGTATGGGGTGACGTGTAAGGTCTACACGGATCACAAGAGTCTCAAATATCTGTTCACGCAGAAGGAATTGAATTTGAGACAGCGGCGTTGGTTGGAGCTTCTGCACGATTACGACCTGGAGATCCTCTACCATCCGGGTAGAGCGAATGTGGTGGCAGATGCCTTGAGCCGTAGGGGTGCTCCTGGGCTTGCTTGTTCTTGTCAGGAGTTCAGAGGTCTGCTATTGAGCTTCAGCGTATGGGGATTTGGGTGTCAGGTCCGACAGTGCTGGGATGATTGCTTCTTTTCAGGTCCAGTCTACACTGATTGAGCGGATTAGAGATGGTCAGAAGTCTGATGCTGAGTTGTGTAAGGTCAGGGAGAAGTTGTCAGATGATCAGGAGTCAGAGTTCTCTGTGTCCAGCGACGACTGCCTACGCTTTAGAGGCAGAGTTTGTGTGCCTAGTGGAGGCGACCTTAGGCGAGAGATTATGCAGGAGGCTCATGGAGCTCCTTATTCGGTACACCCAGGAGGGGTGAAGATGTACCGGGACCTCAGAGAGTCTTTCTGGTGGGCGAATATGAAGAGGGAGATTTCTGATTTTGTGGCTCGTTGCCAAACCTGTCAGCAGGTGAAGGCTGAGCATCAGCGGCCTGCGGGTCTTCTGCAACCCCTTCCCATTCCTGAGTGGAAGTGGGAGAGCGTTGGTATGGACTTTATTGTGGGGCTTCCTAGGACATCTTCTGGGTACGATGCGCTGTGGGTGATTGTGGACCGGTTGACGAAGTCAGCCCATTTCTTGCCGGTGAGGAAGACTTTCAGCCTTGAGCGCCTGGCTCGGCTGTACGTTGATGAGATTGTGAGGTTGCACGGTGTGCCGGCGACGATCGTTTCGGACAGAGATCCGAGATTTGTATCTCGCTTCTGGCGGAGCTTGCATAAGGCGTTGGGGACGAATTTGGCCTTCAGTTCGGCATATCATCCTCAGACCGATGGGCAGACAGAGAGGACGAATCAGATTTTGGAGGATATGTTGAGAGCTTGTGTGCTTGATTTTGGAGGGAGCTGGGATCAGCATGTGACATTGATTGAGTTCGCCTACAATAATAGCTTCCAATCGAGTATTGGGATGGCCCCATTTGAGGCGCTGTATGGTAGGCGCTGTAGATCTCCCATTTGTTGGGATGACCTACGGGAGAGGGCGATTGTGGGTCCGAGTTGGTGCAGGGAGCTGTGGATAAGGTAAGACTATCAGGGACGTCTGTTGGTTGCCCAGAGCCGGCAGAAGAGTTATGCAGATCAGAGACGCCGTCCGCTTGAGTTTCAGGTTGGGGACCACGTGTACCTGAAGATTTCTCCAGTTCGGGGTGTTGTTCGTTTTGGTAAGCGAGGCAAGCTGAGTCCTCGGTTCGTAGGGCCTTTTGAGGTGCTTGAGAAGGTTGGGCCGGTGGCTTACAGATTGGCATTGCCACCAGCTCTAGCAGGGGTGCATGATGTGTTTCATGTGTCGATGCTCAGGAAGTATCTGCACGATCCTTCGCACGTGATTGACTATGGTCAGCTTCGACTCCGAGATGATTTCACTTATGAGGCAGCCGGTTCGTATTTTGGCACGGGATGTTCGTCGGCTTCGTAGCAAGACACTGCCTATGGTTAAGGTGCAGTGGTCTGATCAGTCCGAGCGTGAGGCGACGTGGGAACTCGAGGAAGAGCTGCGTGCCAAGTTCCCTTCCCTCTTCGAGCAGTGAGGTATGTTGAATTTCGAGGACGAAATTCCTTTTAAGGGGGGAGTGATGTAATACTCCGTATTTTCGTTTTTCAGATTTCATAAATAACATTCAGGTTGATGTTATTAATTAAAGTTATGCTATGTGGTGCTTTGTTTAGTTGATGGGACGTCGGAGTCATTGAATTAAAAGACGGGGGCAAGGAGGTCATTCCCCTCTCTTTATTTTGGTAAGACTTAATTAAGGATGATAAGTCTTTTTTTGCATTCTCAATTCACGATCAATTCTGAAAACCGCTCGTTCTTCCTCGCGACAGTTTCTGCGTTCTTCCTCTCTCTTCTCCATTGGTGTGCTTCTGATTTCTGGTGTGGATCTGCTGAGTTGGGCGTTTCTGCTGCTGCTGTTCGGATTTTCCTCTGCAAATCAGGTAGGTCCGTTGGTGAATTCGGTAGGGTTATCGTTGTTTTGAGAGGAGCAGTTTCTGATTTTGTTTTCTGATTTTGGGGGCTGTTCTTGCGAATTCAGTGGCTGATTGTGCTGTTCGGGGCTGCTGTGTGTCGGGTCTTCGCTCTGTTGCAGACTGGTGCAATCTCCTCTGCGAATTGAGTAAGTGGGGGATGGAATCGGGGTTGTTTGCTCACCCTCGGGGATTGTTTTGTTTCTTTTTCGGATCTGTTTTGGGTGTGTTGCTTGTGTGATTTTTCTCGTTTTGCGTTGTTAATCGATTGGCTAAACCCCCGAGGGTACTGATTTACAATTCTGTGAGTTTTGGGTGAGTTGTGATGATTTTTGGTTCTCTTCTGCGCGTCTGTTCTTTCTGGAATTCGACAGTTTTGCGCTGTCCGAACATGCAAGTTCGGACAGTTCATCGGGCGTGTTTTTTTTTAGATTTTGAAGTGTCCGAACATCGGTCCGAACTTGTAAGTTCGGACCCGACGCGAGGATGATTTTCGTGTGAGTTTCGACATCTGTCCGAACTTGCAAGGTCGGACGCAAGTTCGGACACGATGGGAGTTTTGGTTTCTGACTTTCGACTTACGTCCGAACTTCGAAGGTCGGACGTAAGTTCGGACATCGACGTTTTCTCAACCTCTGATTCTCGGCCTCTGTCCGAACTTGCAAGGTCGGACGCAAGTTCGGACATGCCACTGTTTTGAGCATAACTTCTCTGTTTTAGCTCCGTTTTGAGTTCCGTTTGCGGGGTTGGATTCCCCTATCTGTGTGCAAGCTTCTTATGCTGTTTATATGCATTTCCATGCACTTAAGATCTGTTTTGTGAACTTTCGGTTTTGGGACCTAGTTACTTTGCTTCTGAGCCTTGGATAGTCGGGTCGGGCTGTCCCGTAGCATGCTGCGCAGGAATTCCTTCTGTTTATACTCCTTAGGGTCTCCCTTAGGACGTTATTTGACCGACGGGTCTGTTAGCTGTCTCTACGGCTTCTGTTGTGGGATCTTCGGATCCATAGGACATTATGTGAGTCCTTCTGTTGTGTTAGCTGGTTACTAGTGTCCCACTCTTCTGTATCTGTTCTGAAAGTCCGACTATGATTTGAAGTGATGTCTGCTCTGCTTCTGTTTTGCGTTTCCTTTCTGACTGTTTATAATGACTCCGCCTTCTCCTCTGTTTATAAGTTATTCTGCTGCTTCTGTTTTGAGTAGGCTTCCTTGAGGAAGTCTTCTGCTTGCTGGGCTGTTTAGCTCACCCCTTCTCTTTGCTGCAGATTGAGCTCGTGGGATCTTCTCTCTTGTCCCCTTCTGGAGCTTCGTTTACTTTATGCTTCTTTAGACTTGGTTTACTATGCGCGTTGGACGCTTTAAAGCTTTGTGTAGCCTTCGGGCCTTCGTTGTATTTGTTATTAAGTATTTGGATCTTGTAAACTCTTTTGGTATTTATACAAGTTCGTTATTTAGTTTTGGGTATTGTTTTGCTTAGAGCCTTGCGACGTTAGGTAGTAGACTCGCGGCGTGTAACGGCCCTAACTCCTAGGCCGGTTTGGGGTCGTTACACCTATACTATTCAACAATCGTCCAATATATCACAAACTACACATTTGGTGTCCCTTAAAACAGCTTCAACAAAGCCTTCTCGTTGCCAGCGGAAAGGAACCACCAGAATTCCGCATCAGAGACCAAATCATGCAACAATACGTCAAGTATCACACTCAATCTTACACCAAAAGTATTATTGATCCAGAATCAGAACTACCCCGCCAAGTAGACCTTGAGTGGCACCAAAGGAAAATTGAAGTCGAGCTAGGGGTACAAGAGTTACTCTACAACATTCACTACAGACTCAGCATCAAGGAAGATCAAGATCAGTTTGCAGATTTTGATAACTAAGAATGAAGCAGACACAACTCAAGAATTTTATTTTTTCAAATAAATTTCACTGTAGCTACAGTGAATAGTGGCTTTTTTACCGTAGCATTTTTACTATCCAGCACGTTTTGTCAACAAGATTACTGTTGGCACTTGGCACTTTTGGCCACAATTTCTGGCCCCACTTTCTCTTTAATGTATATTTGAATTAGGCCCGAGCCGGGTTTTTTTCGGGTCAAAAGTTTTGCCAGAGCCTGACCGTTTTTAATCCGGGCCTGTTTTTTGTCTAAACCCGTCCAAATTTTTTCAAGCCCAATTTTTCAAACAAATATATATATTTATATATATAATAATATTTAATTATAATTTTTATGTATTTTATAAAATATTTATTTAGAACTTTATCAATTATTTAATCTTTTATGTATCATTTTATATTTATTTAAGTTTTTATTAGTCATTTATCCAAAATATCAAAAAAAAAGAATCGGGCTGGCCAGGTAGCGGCACAATCAGAAAAAACCAGGCCTAGCCCCCCGAAAATAAAAATCTGCACTTGAACATTAGAATTAGGTCCGAGAGGCCTAAAATACTTTCCAAGCCCGGCTCGTCCACCCATTTGATCACCTATAGTGTACTCCTAAAAAAGTATTTTTAATCGCAGTGTTTAAACCACAGTTTTAAGGTATATTGTGTTATATAATGCGAGTAGGAATCATCCATGTTTTTTGACTGAAGACTTAATATGTTTTTTTAAATGTGTGCGGTACATTTTAAGAGCATGGTTAGGCTTATTTGAGCACACAAAACACGTAGTAGTAGAAGAGAACATGATTTAATATGATCCAATATACCATACTATATTATTAATTCACAGAGTACCACATTTTTAGTAGATTATAAAAATAAAGTATTAGTAATGATAATAATAATAATAATTTAAATAAGTACATATGGTTAGAATTTGCAAAACGAATATAAATTAGTAGTAATCATAATATAAATTAGTAAATGATCTATATATACATACTTTTAATTTTATACAGTTTTTAGCTAAAAACACTTAAATTTATTATTTTTATACATTTTACTATGTAAGGCTTTAAATTTACAAAAAACCACATAAAAGTAACAATTTAAACTAGTAGATGTGCTGATTAAAATTGTAAAATAAATAAAAATATACATATATATGTAGATAAATTTATAAAAACATTGAGTTATATGAAATTATAACAAAATTAACATATATTAACGTTTTTAATATACAAAACATCACACAGATTAATAAGATATAAAAAAATTGTAAAATTAATAACAATTTAAATTAATTGACATATACAAAATTTTTATCTATTTGACATTACAAAAATATTATATTATACATAATATAATATTTAGAAGTTTTAATTTTCAAAAATGATACTCCCTCCTACTTTAAATATATGATTTCCTACTTTAGGGCACTAGAGAAAAAAAGTAAACTATTTTATCCTTATTGTTTGCATTAGAAATTGAAGTAATTTGAAAAGTAGAGTTGTGAGACACTAAAAGTAAAGGGGTAGCATTTGAAAGTAAATGATTAAAGTGGCTAGAACATCTTATATTTTAAAAGAATAAGAGGAACCAAAAAAATCATATATTGAGAACATGAGATAATATATTTTATTAGTATTTATAACACTATATAATATGATTTCAAAAGGATAAGTAACTTTATATGATACATCATATTATATTAGTATTAATGTGGTATAATAAAACCTGCATTTGTTTTATAAATGTATATATCCAACGTATGATCATGTCCGTCAAAATATATTTGTCACATTTACCGTACCCAACACTTAATATATAGAGTTTGCATGTATATTAAGAATAATCATTAGTATAAAAAAAGGTTATTTTGACGCCCCTATCTTTTTCTTTGCGTTGTAGAGAGAACCGTTGAGATAGGTTGTTTAAGTGATAGTGGATTCAAAAATAGTCTATCTAACGGTGGTTAAGAGTGATCAAGACAACCTATAGCATAAAAAGCATGGTTTATTATGGTGATTTTTTTAATCTGACTGTTTAGTGACATGATTTTAAATCCTTTTTAAATAGTAATTTTTATAGGTGTTTATACAAATGATGATGTGCCATTAAACACGAAAAATTAAGAGGTGTTTTGTTTTGAGTGGGGAAAAGGAATAGAATCGGGAAAATGAATGAAAAGTAATGAAAAAGAATACCCTTAGATGTTTTCATTTGTTTATTTGGGCTGTGAAAATGAAATAAATAACCGGTCAATGATCACTGGTAAATGGTTGTCGGTCAACGGTCATTAATTGCCGGTCAACATTCACCTACACCGGTCAATGGTCATTAGTCATCGGCCAATGGTCATATGTCACCAGACATGTGTAATGGGGAAATGGTAATCTCATACCCTAACGAACAGCAGGAAAGGGAAATCATTCCGATTACCTTTGTTGATTACATCAAAACAAACACCCCTAACTCCTTTTACCCAGTGGCAATAAAAGGGATGGGGTCACTTGACCCCACAACTTTTGTAAAAACAATTAATTATAATATTGTCTAATGTAGTATTTTCTAAATAAAATAATAGATGTTTATGTGTCAATGATCCTATAAATTTCATGAAAAATTAACTATAGAAACTTCCATTTGTTAGTGACCCCATAAATTTCATGAAAAATTAACTATAAAAATTTTCATTTGTTAGTGACCCCATAACTTTCAATCTCTGGATCTACCCCTCACATAAATATTTCGGTTTTTGATGATCGAAATTTTTTACCATTATAAATATTTTGGTTAATTTGGTTAACTCTGATAACGTATTATTATTAGGTTCAATTTTCAGTTTTATTAATGAAATTAACCGAATTTTTCAAATACCAATGCCATTTTGTTTTCCCCATTATTTACCTGATTTAAAATATAGAAAAATCATAACAAAATAATTTGAATAAGTCTTTTTTTATCTAACATTGTATATATAATTTCAAAGGCTTGGCAAGAAGTCAGTAGCCACATACACAACCATATTGTCAAATGAGTCCATACTCCATACTCACATAAGAGCCTACTATTGTGATTCAGTAACCCCAATACATCTCATCGTATACAAGCTTCCATTGCTAAATGTCGGTTATCGGTGCTTGATACAAACTGGAAACATTGAACTTGGATTGATATTATTGTTGGATTACATGTTTTGACATGACTTGCATGTCATACTCATACCCTGACACACTTAATTTTGTCTATTTTGTTTAACTGAGAGTGTGTGATATTTTTATGTATTTTGGATCATGGCGATGTCTAATGCATCTAATTATACTGAACTATCACGGCTAGTTGATTTTTGTAGACAATAACATGAAGTTTTCAAACAGATTTCTAAGGTTGTTTGGTTAATTATATCAAATCGGTTAACCAGAAATTAAATTACCAATTTGGTTATTTCGAATTTATATTGATAACCATAATCATTTAAATTTACAAATTTTTTTCTTATAATTAGTATATAAGGTATACGATTTAACCGGTTTTGGTGTCACATTGGACCGGTCAACTGTTACTTTTGGGTCATTTTTATAAGTTTTAGTATAATTATTGTGATTAATGTATAGTTTTTTTTTAAAAAAATAAGTTTTTTAGGTTATTAAGGTTAAAATGGTTATGGGTTAACCGAACCCGTTAAATCAATATCCGGTGTAACACCCCTACTGCTCATTCAGTCATTACCGTATCATCATCCCGTACTTCTACACAAACGCAGCGGATAATCCATACTCAACAGCGGATGATACAACGCCGTTAGTCACCTACGTGACTAACAAGGCCTACCTCCAATACAGCAATGGTCTGATGACCGGAGTACCCGAGTACTAAAACATATACAATCTATACTGCAATTACAAACCGAGTACAACATTTCTCCATTCATTACATTGCTCAATACTTACCATACAATAACCGATTTTCTAAGCACAATACCAATATACACTATCTTCCACATGTTTATACATACTCATTAAGAGTCTAACATTTTACCCATTCCTCACAAATCTACATACTTCCCAAATACATCAGGGTGTACCACTTGGTACACCGACGGTTCAAAGAGCTACAAGGCCGTACACAAGTACTACACTATCAAAGATATTCCCTAGCTAATACTAGGCATAACAGCCCGATCTCACTGTCGACCTCTTAGCTTGTCGGGTACCTGAAAATAAAAACAGTGCCCCAAGGGGCTCAGCAAAAGTTGTATATGAAATTCGCATACCCCGCGTGCTAACGGGGTACGTCGACTACTTGGTCGAACCATGCGGTTCGTTTCATTCATACATAACTACATACATACATAATGTTATACTATACAATACATTCACATCATTAAACATACATACAAATCCATTCAACGCATATAAGGAAGACAATACAAGTCAACCATTCATACTTACCATAACCCGGAGATACACTTCTCCAATACATACGCAGTACTTGTTAACTTCTTTACTCACCGGGTTAATCGAGTGTACTTACTCTTTTACTCGTGGCCAATGACTTACACTAGCCAAGACCATTACTCATACAAAATACTTACTTACTTACTTACTCAAGTCAAGTCGGTATGACCAGGCAGGGACTACTATATCCCACCACCGGGCTTTAGGTGGCTCACTAATCTAGGATGCTACCATTTAAGGGGTTTGGTCCATGGAAAAGATTAAGGCCCAGGATTCGGATCCAACCTTTTGGTCTTCTTATCCTCATGCGTGGCTGAAAACTATATTGGACTTCTACTATTCCATTTTACTCATTACTCAAGTTAGGAGTTAGGTGGTTAGGAATTAGTAGAAGTCATTATTTCCATACCAAGGGTTAATACACTACACAAGTACACAACGAGTTACGCATACACTTCATTCTCATCCATTCATTTCATGAATTATACAAACTGAGTGTTAAAGACATTATAACAAGAACAATATACAACAAGCACACGTAAGTGCATTAAAATCTGATTCGTGCATTTATCTTATTAGGTGATCACATAAACACATAAATCAGAGTAACCAGGTTAGGATACAGGGCATGAGAAAATCATACCGTTCACTGTAGTTGTTCGATCCCCGATATTCCTTCGGAGTCCAACCTTTCGAATCCTATACATAAATGGAGTCGGACGGTTAATTCTCTATTGTAGACACCAAAAATTCTCACCCCATAGAAAAATTCATAAAAATAAATAAAATAAGAGGGTTGTTGCCTTTCTTTTTGAAACATATTCATGTGCATACCATAATGAAAACTGTTTTACGACAAGCTTTTTATCAAGTTTCAAAGCATTCGTTTTCAAACCCATCCCTTTTTGTTATTTGCTAATTTTATTTCATGTTAGTCTGTTCTATTTTATTCTTTTATTATTCTTATATTATTTTTTTGCCCATTAGTTGTATGATAGTTTATGCTAATTTATTACACGTTTATTTTATATAAGTTCGTTGAGACTTTTACCTGTATTTATATTTTAGTTGTCTTTATTATTATTTTCATTATCCTACGTACATTTGTTATTATATTACCTTTATTATTATTTATGTGTTCATGTTCATTTTATTATTTCATGTCCTTTGAAAAAAACAATTCATTAGATAAAACCATTTTGTTTTGCTGTATATTGTCATTTAGAATGTTAACTTTCTTGAAAGTATTATTCAGATTGAATTAGAAGTCTAGTAATTCTCACATTTGTATAATGAATGTTGAGTTAGCGCAGTCGGTTAGTGTATTTATTTGGGAGTTAGTTGATCCTTGATTTGAATCTCGGCTAGGATGTTTTGTTAACTCCTAATAAAGGTCATTTGTTATTTCTGCATTAGTATATTGGATTGTCGAATCTGGAGGTAGGAGTGACTCAATTCTTTTTTTTTATGCCCTGTCCTATCCATTCAAATCAGAAGAAAATCCATCAATCGTAGGTTATCTTGACTGTTGATTTTACCTTGTTTCATCTTGACTGTTCATTCATACTCTCAATTGAAACCCTAAACCTCAACCTCTGCTTATAAAGAACAACAACAGAGGCGGCCAACATGCACAAATCCCGACCGGCAAGCCCTACCCTGACTTTCATGCTTTCTTTTCATATCCACAGTAAACCAGGAAAAAATACATATCAACACCACCGGTGATGTCGAACAGAGAAAATATCCTCTCACTCTCCTCATTATCTTGAAACAGTCAACCGGAACGTACAAGCCCTGCCTCCAGTCCTTTGATTCTCTTCACTCACGTCGGGTTTGCAACCCAAATTGTCGAAAGGAAAGACTTACTCCGCCCTGCTTCATTTCTCTTGAGTGACAGTAATTTGCAATTTAGCCTGCGAACAAGAGGCTACATGCTTCTCTCCCTCTTCATTCTTTGAACGGTAATTTGTAACCCAACTGGAAAACCCAGAACACATACTCTGCACCTATGTCCATCTCTTCACCCGTTTTATAACTCAACTGGCAAGCGAGGAAGCACATGCTTGGAGCTTCATCATTCTCTTCACGCATGTGACGTTTTTGCAACCCTGTGGAGACAAGGAGCAACCTGCCTCGTTTCCAGATTCTCTTCACCGAAACTGGAGAACAGGGAATGCCACGCCTCTCTTCATCCTCCGCATAACGCTCGTGAATGTAGAACACACATGCTGTTGCAACTCCCCAAGCTTCTTCACTCACGGTGTGTTGCATTTGTCGGCAAACTAGGAACACACGAGGTCTGCGCGCCTTCTTCATTCCATTTCTATTCACCAACAAGTCAAACAACCGAAGTGCTCCACCGCCTCCTACACTCTCTTCACTGTAGATAGCGAACAAGGAGCATAGACGCACTGCCACTGTCATTCTCCTCTCGTCGGAGTATCTCTTCGTTCCACAGTCGGTAACGATCCTAGTCCAGCTATGCGTATGCTTGTTCTGTTTTTGTAACAGTTCCACAGGAAATTTCCATCGTATTCCTTAGAGAACATTTTCTTCTACCCAAATGCTTCTCTCTGATTACTGTTTGAATGAGGGTATCCGATATAAACTACGTCATTCGTTTATCAGCGTTGCCTCATGAATGCTCTCGCTTGTTGATACAAACTAGTGCGGACATGTCTTCTACTCTGTTATTGATCAGGAATAAGATGTTTAAGTGTGCTTCCGGTTGTCCTTGCTTTCTGTATAGATCAAACCATTCTTCTGTCATTGTTTTCGTTATTCATGTCTGGGGATAAATTGGAAATATAATTGGGTTCGACAGCAACAAGCTGAACGATGACGACGAGAATAGAGAATAAGTTTACTGTATTAGTTTAGTGGTTAATGATTTCTTCATTTATTGGATTAGGGATTTCAAGCTTAGAGCCTTCGATACCAAAAAAAAAGCAGCGTCAAACTCTTTTCAGATTAGTCTCTTAGCTTCGTTCACGGCAATTTTTAATTTAGGTGGTAACATTGCTTAAATAAGTCGGATTAGCCTATAGACTTTGGCTTTAGCTCTAGTTTGAGTTAGTTTTAGGTCATAAAAAAAACGATTAATAAGCATGCGTTTACATCAATAGTTGTTTTGTATTTCAGGCGATGCCACTAATTTATTAGAATAAAGCTCATTCAGAGTTAATCCATTCTTAAAAAAAAAGAGATAAGGAACACATAATTGATTTTTGGGTTAGAAATTCTTTTATCAATTTTTTTGCTCATCTATTTACCATTTTTATCGCAGATATATTATTTTATCTTCATTTCATTGTAATTTGTTAATTTAATGCTATTATTTCTAACTTTTTTTAAACCCTAGAAATTATCCTATAGGACCTAGCCTAGGATAGAGGGGTCCCCTGGACTGATAGGTCATTGACCAATCTCGTGGTGGTGACACCCCTAAACCCTAAAACACACACCTAAAATATGTAATATATATATATGTATATAGATTAATATTCTCATTCCGGCTTTAGGCCACTAGATCTTCTTGATTCTAAATCTCTCACTGACATTTCACCTTCTCATCCACCCTCGAATTCAAAATTGTCTCTCATTTTCATAATCATTTTGTAAATATAAATCCCAAAAACCGACCCGAGGCCCAAACCGACCTGAGGCCCAAAACCAACTTTGACCAAGCCCAAGTTTGACCAATCTAAACTTTGACCTCGACCCAACTTTGACCTCGACCCGACTTTGACTCAGTCCAATTTTGACCAATATGAACTTTGACCTTGACCCTAACTTTGACCTGGTCCAACTTTGGACCAACGCAAGTTTGACCTTGACACAACCTTGACTCGATCCCACTTTGACTCGGTCTAACTTTGACCCGGCCCGTTTTCAAACCCAAATTCAATTCAAATCAAAATTCAATTCAAACCAACTTCAATCCAAACCTAATTTATCCGCCCAATTCAATTCAAACCCAATTCCATTCAATTCAAATCTCAAATCAACCCAATTCAATTCAATTCAAATCCAATCAATTCCATTTCAACGCCAAATAAATTCCAATTCAAATTCAATTTCAATTCCATTCCAATTCCTATACACTCTAAATGTCTCATAGACCCGAGCGTCTCACAGACTTTGTCATTCCAATGATTCGAATGTCTCACAGACCCGAGCGTCTCACAGACCCGAGCGTCTCACAGACTTTGTCATTCCAATGATTCGAATGTCTCACAGACCTGAGCGTCTCACAGACCGAGCGTCTCACAGACCCGAGGTCTCACAGACCCAAGCGTCTACCGACCCAAGCGTCTCACAGACTTCGACATCTCAAGGTTTCAAATGTCTCACAGAGAGAGTCTCACAGACTAACATCTCAAACCCAAACTTCTCAAAACTCTGAACCTTCTAAATTACCTCACACACTCTAATCATCATCCAAGCTCAAATCATTCCAAACTCGAAACATCTCCTGAATCCCAACTTCTTCAAAACTTCTATAGTCCCATGGGCCGAGTGCCCACAGACTCGAACATCCTAATCTCTCCACCTTTTTAAGATTCAAATGTCTCATGGACCGAGCGTCTCACGACCTTGATATCCCACACCTCTCATTACATGAACACCCCAAATGTCTTATAGACCCGAGCGTCTCACAGACTAACCTCTCAAACACCTCAAAAACCCTCAAAACCCAAAATCTCCAAAACCCCAATAACACTGAACTACGTAAGGTCTGATCTCAACAGGGAGTTGAGTACGTAGGCAACCCGCACAGGGTGCGACCCCACTCCAAATAAAAAACCCTTTTCCCATACTAAGATGTTCTCTATACCTCTCAAAACACTCAAACCTTCTTTGGCTCCCACAAACTTCAAACCATCAGACACTAAGTCTTGTCTATTCGCTCAACCTCAGACTTTTCCTAATTCTCATCCGAATTCACCATTTTCTTGGCGCTAGCTTGGCAGAAAGCTCGCCTCATCCACTCTCTTCCTCAGCCCCCACTCAATCTTATCCTTTGGCTTTTAAAATGAATCTCTCCAACAAGGTTTTGAAAGAAGGTAATCCCGACAATTGGAGACCGAGGTTTCCTCGGGCACCAATCCGAAGTCGTGGTCGTTGCCACTTCTAAGGGGTGTAACCCAGTGCGAACCCACACAGAATCTCTGACATGACCAGATAAGTCCTATCCATAGGCAACAATTGCAGAGTCAATCAACGGTTCTTAGAACCCGACCTTCCTTCCTAGTATCATAGGTCAAACTAGGTGGCGACTCTAGTCAAATCCGCCTTATAGAGGCAATAAGTCCGCGGGGGCCCATTGAGAGCGGGGTTGTAGTGCACACTTGCACTCCCCTTTATGTTCTGGGAAAGAGACGGACGATGTTGTAGTAGGTATTTGAGGGATGCCAGAATAACGGGTTTTTACCCTCCACAGAATGGCATTTTCTAGGATCTTGGCTTCTCAGCCAGACCATATTTAGATAGACCCCCCTCATACCGAAAAATCACCCTCCACAGAATGGCGACTCTGCTGGGGAAAACTTGAGTAAGTTTTTCTCAAACTCAAGGAAGACTGAACTCCATTCAAAATTGTCGGGACTTCCCCACTTCTTTCAAAACCTTCAAGAGATTCATTCCAAGCCTCTAGGATTATTCTACTCCACACTTAGAGTGTGTATCTGATGAGGACAGATAGGATTTGTTAGATCCTCAACAAACATTGCAACAATTGGGTTAATGATTAGCTCACGATTAGAAAGAGACACTTAGGATTGAATGAAGCTAACTTCCCTTTAGGTTAAAAACAACCAATTGGAATTACCGCCTTCAAGACAAAACAGTTAGTAAATAGGGTTTTGTTCTTCTCTGTTTATTTACCGCATTCATATTATTGTTGCTTGTTGCGGGGTGAGACGGTCATTGACCTACACCATTACCGCTTTTACATTTACAAGTGAGTGCATGGGTAGCTTAGGACATGCATTCCTCTGTGTCACCCCTATTTCACGAGTCACGGCATCCCAATCGGTCCACGATTGATTTCCCATGAGTCGGGTCACTCATTGAGTGGTTAAGCCCGCGAGGCGAGACGGTCACCGACCTACGCCCTGAAGACTCATGATCCAAAATTATCCTCCATATCCGAGTCCAAACCAGCATATAGTGAACCATGAGCCTTCAGTGTCCAGCTGCCTAATCCGGTGTCTAGGACGGGTTTTATGGGTAGTCACCCCCTTGTATGCCGCCTGTCTGACCACCCTTCTGCCTTACCCTGAAGATTGCATGGGCTCAGTTCTCCATTGTTCCTCTGCACCACGGGTGTCTCTAAAGCCCAATGTCACGCTACACGTCCATAGAGGATCCCGTATTTACCGGATACCCATACATGGCACAACGTAGTCAGTGAATAATTTGGACTTTAGACACACCTGACCGTGCAGATGACGAGAGACCCGTTCCCATGCAGTACTTCCCCAATGTTTCCAAAAGTGAGTATGTTGTGATAATCCCCGGCCGTGGCTCATGTGACTGTATCACTTCGGGTATCCTAACCTTTCGAACTTAAGCACTCCGGACTTTCTTGATGACGTGCCCCACAAGGCATAACAGAGATAAATCCCGAGAGATGAACAGTGAAGGAACGACGGTTCCCCCGGTGGTATGGAAGCACTGATTGACCTGGAAGGTGATTATCCCAATCATTCGCACTCAGCTCCACATAAAACCAGCCACGATTTATATTTTCGTTCTTATGTCTGTGTGATCACGATTTAAACACTTGAAAAATCAGAAAACGAATCATGTCGAACGCTCTAATGGAATATCTTCAAAGCCGTTCATCTCGAATGATTTCAAAGTTATTATTTCCAAAGCAGTTTTCAAAATCATTTTCAATCAAATTCTTTCAGAAAATAAACTTTGTCCAACGGTTTGTAAAGACCAGATTTCAAAAATCTATTACTTTCAAATGATTTTCGATCAGTATTTCTTACAAATGTTATTTCAAAAAAAAACTATTTCCAAAAACGGATTTCAAAAACCTGCTTTTTACAAACGAATTTCAAACAACTTTTTCATGAATATTATCTCAAACTTGTTTTTGAAAACAGTTTTCGAAGTTGATTTTCACAAACGTATTTCAAAATAAATGATTTAGTCCCCATGTTGTGACTCGCTATTTTTGAAGTTCAACCCACCTTCAAGAGCAGTGGTCATTACTGTGGAGCGTACTAGTCATTTCGTGTTTTCACAAAAGTGGTGGATTTTCACAAAGATTTTGTGCTCGATCATTCATCTTTCCTTTCTCAAAAAAAAAAAGCCCCTCATCTTCCTCGTCGGAGCAAGTGGAGCGCATGAAGATCAACAACAGTCTGAACCAAAAATCAGAGCTGCACCAACCCGAGTCCAGTGACATGAAGACTATAAACAACCATCCGAGTTCGAAGTTGCTGAGGGTCAGAAGAGCACCAACCAATTTCTCTTGATCATAGTGTCACCTTGTTGACCGAACCCGAAGACGATCGAACGGCCAATCAGGAGCCCACACATGAATAAGCAGTCAGTCAGAAGCTCGAAGACGAAGCAGAAGAATTCGGAGAGTTTTTAACTCAAACTCCCCCATTTAATGACTTTTAGAATTGATGTATAGGTTTTCCCTACATTCTTTTCTCTCTTGTCAATTTCTAAATAGACTTCATGTATAGGTTTACATTCCCTCTGAATTTATTTAGATCAATGTGTATAGGGTTCCCACTCCCTTCTTATTTGCGAATGAACGAGCAAAATTCCTATTGAGAAAATCCACCACTTCGAAAACACGTGTTTTCAAAACGTTTTTTCTAAAACTTGATTTCTTTAAGCACTACGATTGTTTCTTCCATTTCCGATCAGTTCACATTCATTAATCATGCATGAATCACGCTCACCTCAGAAAAATTGCATAATCACATGTTGCATTCCCAACACATCACACACAAGCATTCATCCCATTTTTCAAAGCATGCTAACATTCACATTTGCTCTTTTTTCTTATAATGACTGTGTTTGCAGGTGATTAACCGCGTTTGCCACAATGAAAGCGTGACCCTCGAATGATAGCAAGAAATACCAAGGATTCAAACATTTTCCCATTCGGCATACCATGTACATAGAGACCAACAACCACAAAAAAGCATGCACAAAAAAAAATTCCAAAAAAAATCACACATCCAAAATCCAAAAAAGTCATACATCCAAAAAATCCCAAAAATAAAAAACATACCTTCAAAAATCCCAAAAATGCAGTCACTGTCATATCATGGGATCACCATGCGGGAGTTTCACTCCCTAAAATTCCAAAATCCCAGGAGCCAATCATCGACCAAATACCATTTTGAAACAACTTCTCTCACATCACATCCAACAACTTGACCTTCTTCAGGGCTTACAATGACGGGATGAGCTTCATGAACCGCAAGCTGAGTTCGGCTCAAGCGAGACTAGTCATAACCTTACCACTCATGCATTGCATCCATTAAAAAAAAAACAACAAGCAAAAAAAATCGAACCAAAATTCGAATGAGTCATTTTCATTCTCATCGTTTCATGCATCCTATACATAGTAATTCCATATTACCACATCATATTGCATTGTAGATAATTGCATTTGCATACTCCCATATCGAAACGATGTCTTCGGTGAAAAGCTTGATTGATTGTTTGAACATAGTGTTTGAATCACTAAACTTTTGACCTGTCAATGAACTCAAGGGTCCAATCAAAATCAGCACCACAAACCAAAGTGAGTAGTGTACAAAGAGCGGTATTTTCCTTCGAATTTCAAATGAGTGTTTTGGACAATCCATTGAGTGATGAGGGAAGGTAATGAGGTAAAACCACGAGCGACATGTGCATTCCTTCAGCACATGGAGAGGCACAAATCATAGTGAGAGCAATGTCGATAAACATGATACGAACTGTGATTCATGCAAAGATCCGAGAATAGTAAGAAAACGATCATTGACTAATAAGGATGACGAGGCACTTAGGAATAAAAATGCCCACAAAACCAAAAAGCTTTGACTGCCCTTTACATAACCCCTTAGTGAGCCCCGCTGAGCCTTTCATGAAAAACTTTCTTCAGAAACTCCACAACATGCCAACCCACGTACATATACTTACCTGCCCTTGCAATAGAGGATCCAAAGGAGCCGGAGCCATGGTCCCTCCCCACCATCTTCCACAAAAACAATGAAATGTTCAAAGAAATCAGTGAGTCAATGCAACTCCAAGGCCAAACACCTAAAAGAAAGCTGAAAATGTTCAAGTAGATCGATAAGTCAATGCAACTTTGAAGCTGAAAGCCAAAATGCAGAGCAAAAAATGCTTGAGGAAGTTGATGAGCCAAATGCAATTTCAAAAACACAAAAATGAGAAGAAAGTTCAAATCATACGCCAGAAGAGGCAAGAAGGAGAAATCCAAACCCAAAAGACCAATGATGTCCCGAAGAAACCGATAAGGGGTTATCAAAGCCCGTCTAATCATTCCACCCATGGCGAAGTTGAAACATATTCTCTATTGCACAAAAGCTCCACAACTCCTAAATAAATCCTCCAGTCCCGTGTGACACACATCACACCCCTCAGCCCTGTTATAACCCAATAAAAGACCTCTGACTCGTTAGTTGATGAGCGTTAACTGAAAAGTATCGGATCTGAAACATGAATCATAAGCTTCATACTTGTTATCAACATGTCCCGTCATCCCAAAGGGACCATGAGTGGAAGAGTGTGACCTTACCCCACAAGGTCTTTCAAGTGCGAGTGACTCTTTGATCGAAGCACCAAATCATAAACAGCAGCCCCATTGCAATTGAGGAATTTGTGAGGATTTGAAAGTCCAGAACCTCAAAAAGGAATTCTAAGGAAAATACTGCTCCGAGCATCGAGAGTATCATCACATCATTATCACACACGACCATACTCACGAGAGATTGACCCACATCCCTCCATGAGAGGAAAGTGATTCACGCCTTCGAGCTCAACAATCACTCGAGATCGAACCGAAGATGTCTTATATTCGTAAGCCTCATATTAATAGAGATAGGACCGTACCTTCTCTCGAAAAACTGCACATGCATTTTGCATCTCTTCTTGCATTTAGTATTTGCATGCATCATAACCACTTCATTTTCAACATCCGACTGGTAAGAACTCCACCTAGTCTCGCTGAAAGTCGACTTCAGTTGCAGTTGTTGAAGCATAACTTTTGATGTCAACCAGAGCCATCCCGAGCCATCATCGAGCTATATCTTGCCTCTTCGGAGCCATCCCGGGCTATCACCGAGCTACATCGAACCATTCAAGAGCTATCCGGAGCCACACGAAGACCATCTCGAAACCATCCACTGCCATACTCAATCCCTATCGACACCGCTTCTAAATCCAATCTGGAGCCATGCGAGAGCCATCCTCAAAACTTTGAGACCATCCCTAAAGCTACACAGTGGCCATCCCAATAGTATGAGAACAATATGAGAGCCACCTCAAACGGAGCCATTTCGTCACCAGGGCCTTGCCTACAAAGTTTCGAACTACGTATGGTCTGATCTCAATACAGAATTGAGTACGTAGGCAGCCCGCCAAGGGTGCGACCACCTCGAAGGCGACAATCCCCTTTCACTCCTCGCTATCATCAAACAGAGCATCCCAGAATCATGACGGAGCCATCCCGGAGCCATGATCAGAACTACACCGAAGACATCCAACCATGTTTGGTTATTCAGAATGATAACAAGTCCACCCACAGCAAATCCATCAGATGGAGCCAACCGATCAGTCACCTCGAACTTCAACAACCGCATCAAGACCATCGGCCATTCTTAAGTTCACTGCCATATCAAAACCCACCAACCACCCGGAGCCATCAGTGCATACCAGAGTCATTAGTGCATACCGGAGCCATCAACGCATGCTGGAGCCATCTCAGATCCTTGAATCCATGACGGAGCCACCGGAGCCCCCGAAGTTTTGATGTAACTATAAAGCCATCTGCTCACACAAAAACCTACCTCCACAAACAGGGAGTTTAATTCAATTAATACATTGGTTAATCACCTCACATCACATATCGTCTGCATATACCCCAAAATTTGCTCACTATCTGACGCATCTTCACACCTGCTAGACAGCTATTGCGCTAGTACGGTCGCCTTTCGTTTTACACCTGCTAGACAGCTATTGCGTACTAGTACGGTCGCCTTTCGTTTTACACCTGCTAGACAGCTATTGCGCTACTAGTACGGTCGCCTTTGTTTTACACCTGCTAGACAGCTATTGCGCTACTAGTACGGTCGCCTTTCGTTTTACACCCGCTAGGCAGCTATTGCGCTACTAGTGCGGTCGATTTCATTTTACACCTGCTAGACAGCTATTGCGCTACTAGTACGGTCGCTTTCATTTTACACCTGCTAGACAGCTATTGCGCTACTAGTACGGTCGCTTTCATTTTACACCTGCTAGACAGCTATGCGCTACTAGTACGGTCGCTTTCATTTTACACTGCTAGACAGCTATTGCGCTACTAGTACGGTCGCTTTTCATTTTACACCTGCTAGACAGCTATTGCGCTACTAGTACGGTCGCTTTTCGTTTTACACCTGCTAGACAGCTATTGCGCTACTATACGGTCGTTTCATTTTACACCTGCTAGACAGCTATTGCGCTACTAGTACGGTCGCCTTTCATTTTACACCTGCTAGACAGCTATTGCGCTACTAGTATGGTCACCTTTCGTTTTACACCTGCTAGACAGCTGTTGCGCTACTAGTACGGTCGCCTTTCATTTTACACCTGCTAGACAGCTATTGCGCTACTAGTACGGTCGCTTTCATTTTACACCTGCTAGACAGCTATTACGCTACTAGTACGGTCGCCTTTCATTTTACCCTGCTAGACAGCTATTGCGCTACTAGCACGGTCGTCTTTTTTACACCTACTAGACAGCTTTTGCGCTACTAGTACGGTCGCCTTTCATTTTAACCCGCTAGGCAGCTATTACGCTACTAGTGCGGTCCCGCCGTTTTTCCTTCACTAGGCAGATTACGCTACTTGCGAGATCGTTCACTTCATAACACGCTAGGCAGCTATTACGCTACTAGTGTGGTCCCGCCGTTTTTCCTCACTAGGCAGCTATTACGCTACTAGTGCGAGATCTTTCACTTCATACCCGCTAGGCAGCTATTACGCTACTAGTGCGGTCCCGCCATTTTTTCCTCCACTAGGCAGTATTACGCTATAGTGCGAGATCGTTCACTTCATAACCCGCTAGGCAGCTATTACGCTACTAGTGCGGTCCCGTTTTTTTTTTACTTCATAGGTACTATTACGCTACTAGTGCAAGATCGTTTCACACACCATGCTAGGCAGTATACGCTACTAGTACGACACATCAAAGTATTATAGGCTCGTCATAAGTCCTATAGCTAGATGTCAAGAGGTCTAGTTGAGGCTCTCCTAAGTCCTCGTACTTTCGTTTGCATTCTAGGCCCGTCGTAAGCCCTAGGACTGGATGTCAAGAGGTCCAGTTGAGGCACTCCTAAGTCCTCGTGCACCCTAAACCTTTCTAATTGTTAGTATTCTAGGCTCGTCCTAAGTCCTAGGGTTAGATGTCAAGAGGTCTAACTGAGGCTCGTCATAAGCCCCGCACTTTCAATTGCATTTAAGGCTCGTCATAAGTCCTCGCACTTTCAATTGCATTGGAGGCTCGTCATAAGTCCTCGTGCATCCAATCACCATAAAATTTTCCGTTATACCCCTACATTCACACACTAACGGTCGCATCCCAATGCATCGCAAGCCATGGTGAGAATTTTTGGCGCCCTCTCAACCTTGATCCAATTCTGCAAGGGCTTGCAAAATTGAATCAAGGGGAGCCATCTGTAGACACCAAAATTCTCACCCCATAGAAAAATTCATAAAAATAAATAAAATAAGAGGGTTGTTGCCTTTCTTTTTGAAACATATTCATGTGCATACCATAATGAAACTGTCATTTTACGACAAGCTTTTTATCAAGTTTCAAAGCATTCGTTTTCAAACCCATCCCTTTTTGTTATTTGCTAATTTTATTTCATGTTAGTCTGTTCTATTTTATTCTTTTATTATTCTTATTATTATTTTTTTCGCCCATTAGTTTGTATGATAGTTTATGCTAATTTATTACACGTTTATTTTAATAAGTTCGTTGAGACTTTTACCTGTATTTATATTTTAGTTTGTCTTTATTATTATTTTCATTATCCTACGTACATTTGTTATTATATTACCTTTATTATTATTTATGTGTTCATGTTCTATTTTATTATTTCATGTCCTTTGAAAAAAACAATTCATTAGATAAAACCATTTTGTTTTGCTGTATATTGTCATTTAGAATGTTAACTTTCTTGAAAGTATTATTCAGATTGAATTAGAAGTCTAGTAATTCTCACATTTGTATAATGAATGTTGAGTTAGCGCAGTCGGTTAGTGTATTTATTTGGGAGTTAGTTGATCCTTGATTTGAATCTCGGCTAGGATGTTTTGTTTAGCTCCTAATAAAGGTCATTTGTTTTTTCTGCATTAGTATTTGGATTGTCGAATCTGGAGGTAGGAGTGACTCAATTCTTTCTTTTTTATGCCCTGTCCTATCCCATTCAAATCAGAAGAAAAATCCATCAATCGTAGGTTATCTTGACTGTTGATTTTACCTTGTTTCATCTTGACTGTTCATTCATACTCTCAATTGAAACCCTAAACCTCAACCTCTGCTTATATAAAGAACAACAAACAGAGGCGGCCAACATGCACAAATCCCGACCGGCAAGCCCCTACCCTGACTTTCATGCTCTTCTTTCATATCCACAGTAAACCAGGAAAAAATACATATCAACACCACCGGTGATGTCGAACAGAGAACATATATCCTCTCACTCTCCTCATTATCTTGAAACAGTCAACCGGAACGTACAAGCCCTGCCTCCAGTCCTTTGATTCTCTTCACTCACGTCGGGTTTGCAACCCAAATTGTCGAACAAGGAAAGACTTACTCCGCCCTGCTTCATTTCTCTTGAGTGACAGTAATTTTGCAATTTAGCCTGCGAACAAGAGGCTACATGCTTCGCTCCCTCTTCATTCTTTGAACGGTAATTTTGTAACCCAACTGGAAAACCCAGAACACATACTCTGCACCTATGTCCATCTCTTCACCCACGTTTTATAACTCAACTGGCAAGCGAGGAAGCACATGCTTGGAGCCTTCATCATTCTCTTCACGCATGTGACGTTTTTTGCAACCCTGTGGAGACAAGGAGCACACCTGCTTCGTTTCCAGATTTCTCTTCACCGAAACTGGAGAACAGGGAATGCCACGCCTCTCTTCATCCTCCACATAACGCTCGTGAATGTAGAACACCATGCTGTTGCAACTCCCCAAGCTTCTTCACTCACGGTGTGTTGCATTTTGGTCGGCAAACTAGGAACACACGAGGTCTGCGCGCCTTCTTCATTCCATTTCTATTCACCAACAAGTCAACAACCGAAGCTGCTCCACCGCCTCCTACACTCTCTTCACTGTAGATAGCGAACAAGGAGCATAGACGCACTGCCCCTGTCATTCTCCTCTCGTCGGAGTATCTCTTCGTTCCACAGTCGGTAACGAATCCTAGTCCAGCTATGCGTATGCTTGTTCTGTTTTTGTAACAGTTCCGCAGGAAATTTCCATCGTATTCCTTAGAGAACATTTTCTTCTACCCAAATGCTTCTCTCTGATTACTGTTTGAATGAGGGTATCCGATATAAACTACGTCATTCGTTTATCAGCGTTGCCTCATGAATGCTCTCCTGCTTGTTGATACAAACTAGTGCGGACATGTCTTCTACTCTGTTATTGATCAGGAATAAGATGTTTAAGTGTGCTTCCGGTGTCCTTGCTTTCTGTATAGATCAAACCATTCTTCTGTCATTGTTTTCGTTATTCATGTCTGGGGATAAATTGGAAATATAATTGGGTTCGACAGCTACAAGCTGAACGATGACGACGAGAATAAGTTTTACTGTATTAGTTTAGTGGTTAATGATTTCTTCATTTTATTGGATTAGGATTTCAAGCTTAGAGCCTTCGATACCAAAAAAAAAAGCAGCGTCAAACTCTTTTCAGATTAGTCTCTTAGCTTCGTTCACGGCAATTTTTAATTTAGGTGGTAACATTGCTTTAAATAAGTCGGATTAGCCTATAGACTTTGGCTTTAGCTCTAGTTTGAGTTAGTTTTAGGTCATAAAAAAACGATTAAATAAGCATGCGTTTACATCAATAGTTGTTTTGTCTTTCAGGCGATGCCACTAATTTATTAGAATAAAGCTCATTCAGAGTTAATCCATTCTTAAAAAAAAAAGAGATAAGGAACACATAATTGATTTTTGGGTTAGAAATTCTTTTATCAATTTTTTTGCTCATCTATTTACCATTTTTTATCGCAGATATATTATTTTATCTTCATTTCATTGTAATTTGTTAATTTAATGCTATTATTTCTAACTTTTGTTTAAACCCTAGAAATTATCCTATAGGACCTAGCCATTAGGATAGAGGGGTCCCCCTGGACTGATAGGTCATTGACCAATCTCGTGGTGGTGACACCCCTAAACCCTAAAACACACACCTAAAATATGTATATATATATATGTATATAGATTAATATTCTCATTCCGGCTTTAGGCCACTAGATCTTCTTGATTCTAAATCTCTCACTGACATTTCACCTTCTCATCCACCCTCGAATTCAAAATTGTCTCTCATTTTTCATAATCATTTTGTAAATATAAATCCCAAACCGACCCGAGGCCCAAACCGACCTGAGGCCCAACCAACTTTGACCAAGCCCAAGTTTGACCAATCTAAACTTTGACCTCGACCCAACTTTGACCTCGACCCGACTTTGACTCAGTCCAATTTGACCAATATGAACTTTGACCTTGACCCTAACTTTGACCTGGTCCAACTTTGACCAACGCAAGTTTGACCTTGACACAACCTTGACTCGATCCCACTTTGACTCGGTCTAACTTTGACCCGGCCCGTTTTCAAACCCAAATTCAATTCAAATCAAAATTCAATAAACCAACTTCAATCCAACCTAATTTATTCCGCCCAATTCAATTCAAACCCAATTCCATTCAATTCAAATCTCAAATCAACCCAATTCAATTCAATTTTCAAATCCAATTCAATTCCATTTCAACGCCAAATAAATTCCAATTCAAATTCAATTTCAATTCCATTCCAATTTCCTATACACTCTAAATGTCTCATAGACCCGAGCGTCTCACAGACTTTGTCATTCTAATGATTCGAATGTCTCACAGACCCGAGCGTCTCACAGACCCGAGCGTCTCACAGACCCGAGCGTCTCACAGACCCGAGCGTCTCACAGACTTTGTCATTCCAATGATTCGAATGTCTCACAGACCTGAGCGTCTCACAGACCCGAGCGTCTCACAGACCGAGCGTCTCACAGACCCAAGCGTCTCACCGACCCAAGCGTCTCACAGACTTCGACATCTCAAGGTTTCAAATGTCTCACAGACCCGAGAGTCTCACAGACTAACATCTCAAACCCGAAACTTCTCAAAACTCTGAACCCTTCTAAATTACCTCACACACTCTAATCATCATCCAAGCTCAAATCATTCCAAACTCGAAACATCTCCTGAATCCCAACTTCTTCCAAACTTCTATAGTCCCATGGGCCCGAGTGCCCCACAGACTCGAACATCCTAATCTCTCCACCTTTTTAAGATTCAAATGTCTCACGACCCGAGCGTCTCACAGACCTTGATATCCCACACCTCTCATTACATGAACCCCAAATGTCTTATAGACCCCGAGCTCACAGACTAACCTCTCAAACACCTAAACCCTCAAACCAAAATCTCCAAAACCCCAATAACACTAAACTACGTAAGGTCTGATCTCAACAGGGAGTTGAGTACGTAGGCAACCGCACAGGTGCGACCCACTCCAAAAAAAAACCCTTTCTCCATACTAAGATGTCTCTATACTCTCAAAACACTCAAACCTTCTTGGCTCCCAAACTTCAAACCATCGACACTAAGTCTGTCTATTCGCTCAACCTCAGACTTTTCCTATCTCATCCGAATTCACCCATTTTGCTTCTGGCGCTAGCTGGCAGAAAAGCTCGCCTCTCCACTCTCTTCCTCAGCCCCCACTCATCTTATCCTTTGGCTTTAAAATGAATCTCTCCAACAAGGTTTTGAAAGAAGGTATCCCGACAATTGGAGACGAGGTTTCCTCGGGCACCAATCCGAAGTCGTGGTCGTTGCCACTTCTAAGGGGTGTAACCCAGTGCGAACCCACACAGAATCTCTGACATGACCAGATAAGTCCTATCCATAGGCAACAATTGCAGAGTCAATCAACGGTTCTTAGAACCCGACCTTCCTTCCTAGTTATCATAGGTCAAACTAGGTGGCGACTCTAGTCAAATCCGCCTTATAGAGGCATAAGTCCGCGTGGGGCCCATTGAGAGCGGGTGTAGTGCCACTTGCACTCCCCTTTATGCTTTCTGGGAAAGACGGACGATGTAGTTAGGTATTGAGGGATGCCAGAATAACGGGTTTTTACCCCACAGAATGGCATTTTTCTAGGATCTTGGATTCTCAGCCAGACCATATTTAGATAGAGACCCCACTCATACCGAAAAATCACCCTCCACAGAATGGCGACTCTGCTGGGGAAAACTTGAGTAAGTTTTTCTCAAACTCAAGGAAGACTGAACTCCATTCAAAATTGTCGGGACTTCCCCACTTCTTTCAAAACCTTCAAGAGATTCATTCCAAGCCTCTAGGATTATTCTACTCCACACTTAGAGTGTGTATCTGATGAGGACAGATAGGATTTGTTAGATCCTCAACAAACATTGCAACAATTGGGTTAATGATTAGCTCACGATTAGAAAGAGACACTTAGGATTGAATGAAGCTAACTTCCCTTTAGGTTAAAAACAACCAATTGGAATTACCGCCTTCAAGACAAAACAGTTAGTAAATAGGGTTATTTGTTCTTCTCTGCTTTATTTACCACATTCATATTATTGTTGCTTGTTGCGGGGTGAGATGGTCATTGACCTACACCGTTACCGCCTTTACATTTACAAGTTATGAGTGCATGGGTAGCTTAGGACATGCATTCCTCTGTGTCACCCCTATTTCTATGAGTCACGGCATCCCAATCGGTCCACGATTGATTTCCCATGAGTCGGGTCACTCATTGAGTGGTTAAGCCCGCGAGGCGAGACGGTCACCGACCTACGCCCTGAAGACTCATGATCCAAAATTATCCTCCATATCCGAGTCCAAACCAGCATATAGTGAACCATGAGCCTTCAGTGTCCAGCTGCCTAATCCGGTGTCTAGGACGGGTTTTATGGGTAGTCACCCCCTTTGTATGCCGCCTGTCTGACCACCCTTCTGCCTTACCCCGAAGATTGCATGGGCTCAGTTCTCCATTGTTCCTCTGCACCACGGGTGTCTCTAAAGCCCGATGTCACGCTACATGTCCATAGAGGATCCCGTATTTACCGGATACCCATACATGGCACAACGTAGTCAGTGAATAATTTGGACTTTAGACACACCTGACCGTGCAGATGACGAGAGACCCGTTCCCATGCAGTACTTCTCCAAGTTTTCCAAAGTGAGTATGTTGTGATAATCCCCGGCCGTGGCTCGTGTGACTGTACCACTTCGGGTATCCTGACCTTTCGAACTTAAGCACTCCGGACTTTCTTGATGACGTGCCCCACAAGGCATAACAGAGATAAATCCCGAGAGATGAACAGTGAAGGAACGACGGTTCCCCCGGTGGTATGGAAGCACTGATTGACCTGGAAGGTGATTATCCCAATCATTCGCACTCAGCTCCACATAAAAGCAGCCACGATTTATATTTTCGTTCTTATGACTGTGTGATCACGATTTAAACACTTGAAAAATCAGAAAAACGAATCATGTCAAACGCTCTAATGAAATATCTTCAAAGCCGTTCATCTCGAATGATTTCAAAATTATTATTTCCAAAGCAGTTTTCAAAATCATTTTCAATCAAATTCTTTCAGAAAATAAACTTTGTCCAACGGTTTGTAAAGACCAGATTTCAAAAATCTATTACTTTCAAATGATTTTCGATCAGTATTTCTTACAAATGTTATTTCAAAAAAAACTATTTCCAAAAACGGATTTCAAAAACCTGCTTTTTACAAACGAATTTCAAACAACTTTTTCATGAATATTATCTCAAACTTGTTTTTGAAAAACAGTTTTCAAAGTTGATTTTTGCTAACAGAGAAATTGTTAGGATAAACTATATACAAAAGAACAAAATAAATAACTAATCCTACAACTCTACTACGGGTAGCAAAATAAAACCCGGTCGGAGTATAGTGTAAATATATTACGACCGAGAGTATCGTACCCAAGGGACTTATAGAAAACTAGTCCTAATCCGGGCAAAAGCCTATTCTAAAGCAAGGGGGAAATTGAATGTAATTCTAAACTAATTAAAACTAACTAAACTATGTGGTAATTACAATGAAATTATTCTTGATCTAGGGAGTAAAACCATCCAAGTATCAACATGATCTCGAAACATAACACAAGCCTTCGAATTAACCAACAACTGAACACGCCGGGTGTCCTGCCGGATACCACTTGCACGGCATATTCAAAGACATTGAATACGCCGGACAAAGGCCACCCGGCAGTGCATCCGGCATAGTCATAATGCATATTCTTTCTCCAGTTTCCGGGTAGAAAACAGAAGACTCATCCCTATTAACAAATCGAGCATATATCATGCCGCGAAATGAACAAGAAAATGGGGGAAAATGGATTAATTCTCACTCTTACCACTAACCCTTAATTCATAAGAAGAGAGTAGGAAGACCATTAAGAGAGTCTAACCTATCTTACTTGGGACTTGTCTTCCACAAGTAAGAATTGCATGAAGAGAAAAAGAGATCAACCTATTCTCTTTCAATAAGAACCTTACTCTTAATAAACTTGAAAATTATATTAAAAGATCATATTGTTTTACAAGGAGGAATTCATCCCTAACCAAGAACTAACAAGGATTTCTACTTCACCATCCACTCAAATAAAGAAGAAATACATAAGGGAGAAGGAGATTGGTATAGCCTTAACCCGAAAAGGAAATCTTCTCTTCTTCTCGTGGATGGATCCGTAGAAACGCCTTGGACACCAACACTTGGAATGGGGCGGAAATGGAGTGATGAATGGAGTATAATATGGTGTTGAAGTGTGTTGAATTGTAGCCTTCCTCGGCCTATTTATATGCATCCAAATGACTCTTGCCGGGCGTCGTGCCGGGTCCCCAATAGCCGGCACACGTGTTAAATGCGCCCAACTGCTAACGGTCGAAACCGTCGATGTCCGTGCGAAACAGTGCTTATGCCGGGTAGGACTTACCCGGCATCACATCCGGCAGCGGTTGGAAAACACGTGGATCACATGTGCTGTCGTATGGTCAATCGAGGCGATTTTACACTTATGCCGGATAACATTTACCCGGCATAACATCCGGCAAGGCTTCTTTCTGTTCTGTACTTATGCCATGCAGAAACTACCCGGCATGGAGTCCGGCTTCAACTAACTTTTGCCTAGAAAATCATTCCTTGCACAGAAAACTCATAAAAACATAAGATTGTACAAATATTATACTTTAACACATAATTAGCATAAATAACATAAATATAACTTTATTTAGATAAATATAATACTAAATCTAGTGCATAAAATATGATAAGTCTGCGGCTTATCAAGGCCCTACACTTACCTTTTGCTAGTCCTCGAGCAAAACAGGATTAGAACGGACTAATTACTTATGCACAAAACAGATAAACTCTAGAATGAAATGTAGATAAATATTCCAACTATATGACTCTAATTCATAAGTATCACTTAATCTACCTTATCTTGTCAAAACATACTAATGGGTATAAAACAAGGAATTTCAAAATCGATCAAAAACTTTTGGGCTATTTTACATAAGGGATTTGTAATCTCTCCTTTTTCCGGTTTCCATCATTCAGCTCTATTTTTCAAGAGTTTCTGAATGTGGCCAAGACTCTCATCTTTGGTTTTTATTATTCAGCCCTATTTTGCAAGGGTTTCTGAATCAACCATGAATTTTTTGCATTGAAGAACGGGGAATTTAGGAGAAAAATAAATGGAAAAACTCTCGTTTCTTGCTTTTATTCTGAGGCACTTTAGCAACCTCTAGGAATATAATGCTTTTCCTTTAGAAGAAGATTTTTTTTTCTTTTTTTTTCTTTTTCTTTCTTTTGCACAAAAACCCTTTTTAAGATTTTCACCCAAAAGATTTTTTCACAATTTGGAAAGAAAAGAATAACACCCAGAAGTATAATAAGGAAAGAATTAGGAGAAAGATCATATACTCATGTTAATAAAGAGAATCAAAAAGTTAAAAACAGAAATCTAAAAATCATTAGAGAGCTTACCTCTTGAGAGAACAAGCTTTTAGTCATTCCTAATTTTATCTCGATCAAAAACATGCAAAAGTTTAGTAAAACATTGAATAAAACGCAAAACTTATGCATATTATTAAAACTTATTTTTTTAAGGGGGTCCCTGCCCTACACTTGGCAGGAACACTGTCCCCAGTGTTCGAAAGAAAACGAATAAGTAAAACTTTTTTTTATTTTTTTTCAAGAAAACTTAAATAACTAGGCTGAAAATATCGACGAAAACAAATCATATATTAAAAAAATAGAAATTAAATGTAAGAAAGGCTCCCCTGATTGACATTGAAGGTGTGAGGAGGACCCGCCCTACACTTAGCCTTTTAGGCTACTTGGCGTTATCTGAGATCCTTGGTAGAATGGTGACCGAATTCGCATGCTCCCGTGGATTGGTTTGCGTTTGAGATGGGAGTTGACCTTGCTGTCTTGGTTGCATCAGAAGTTGCTGTAATTGCAACTGCAACGATTTGTGCTCCTTGCGAATGGTCGAGATCTCGTTGTGAGCATCCTGGGTCTTGTTCATCAGGGCTGACATCATGTCACGAAGTTCAGCCATTTCAGCCTCTGATGATGATGTAGGGTGGGATGGTCTGAATTGCCTTAGACCTCCCTGGTAGCCGGCTTGACTCTGAAAGTGTTGAGGGGGTTGGTTCCCCTGTTGCCAAGGCTGCCTATACCCTTGGTTACTCACATAGTTGGCTTCCTCAACATTCTGAAAGTCTGGAATGTCAGGGCTCGAAAATATTGAGAGAAATTTGAACATGCCGGGTGATATGCCGGCTGAAACAGATCCGGCACAGGACTTCCTCCCAAATGCCGGGTAAAGGAAATCCGGCATAATACACGGCAAGTTCAAACTCGAAATATAAATTAAAGAATCATAGTATAGGAACTATTTTGAATTGCCAAGAACTCAATACTGCAAGAAATTTTGAAAAACTTTGAACATGCCGGACCCAATGCCGGGTAAAGCATATCCGGCATCAGACTTCCTCCGAGTTTGCCGGGTGACACACGCCCGGCACTCCGCACGGCACATTCAAGTCTGCAAAACTCTGGGCGAAAATAAATTAAAGAATCAAAGAATCAAAGAATCAAAGAATAAAGAATAGGGCGTTTTACCGAATTTAGGACTTGGACTAATTCCAAGTCCCCGGCAACGGCGCCAATTTGCTAACAGAGAAATTGTTAGGATAAACTATATACAAAAGAACAAAATAAATAACTAATCCTACAACTCTACTACGGGTAGCAAAATAAAACCCGGTCGGAGTATAGTGTAAATATATTACGACCGAGAGTATCGTACCCAAGGGACTTATAGAAAACTAGTCCTAATCCGGGCAAAAGCCTATTCTAAAGCAAGGGGGGAAATTGAATGTAATTCTAAACTAATTAAAACTAACTAAACTATGTGGTAATTACAATGAAATTATTCTTGATCTAGGGAGTAAAACCATCCAAGTATCAACATGATCTCGAAACATAACACAAGCCTTCGAATTAACCAACAACTGAACACGCCGGGTGTCCTGCCGGATACCACTTGCACGGCATATTCAAAGACATTGAATACGCCGGACAAAGGCCACCCGGCAGTGCATCCGGCATAGTCATAATGCATATTCTTTCTCCAGTTTCCGGGTAGAAAACAGAAGACTCATCCCTATTAACAAATCGAGCATATATCATGCCGCGAAATGAACAAGGAAATGGGGGAAAATGGATTAATTCTCACTCTTACCACTAACCCTTAATTCATAAGAAGAGAGTAGGAAGACCATTAAGAGAGTCTAACCTATCTTACTTGGGACTTGTCTTCCACAAGTAAGAATTGCATGAAGAGAAAAAGAGATCAACCTATTCTCTTTCAATAAGAACCTTACTCTTAATAAACTTGAAAATTATATTAAAGAAATCATATTGTTTTACAAGAAGGAATTCATCCCTAACCAAGAACTAACAAGGATTTCTACTTCACCATCCACTCAAATAAAGAAGAAATACATAAGGGAGAAGGAGATTGGTATAGCCTTAACCCGAAAAGGAAATCTTCTCTTCTTCTCGTGGATGGATCCGTGGAAATGCCTTGGACACCAACACTTGGAATGTGGGCGGAAATGGAGTGATGAATGGAGTATAATATGGTGTTGAAGTGTGTTGAATTGTAGCCTTCCTCGGCCTATTTATATGCATCCAAATGACTCTTGCCGGGCGTCGTGCCGGGTCCCCAATAGCCGGCACACGTGTTAAATGCGCCCAACTGCTAACGGTCGAAACCGTCGATGTCCGTGCGAAACAGTGCTTATGCCGGGTAGGACTTACCCGGCATCACATCCGGCAGCGGTTGGAAAACACGTGGATCACATGTGCTGTCGTATGGTCAATCGAGGCGATTTTACACTTATGCCGGATAACATTTACCCGGCATAACATCCGGCAAGGCTTCTTTCTGTTCTGTACTTATGCCGTGCAGAAACTACCCGGCATGGAGTCCGGCTTCAACTAACTTTTGCCTAGAAAATCATTCCTTGCACAGAAAACTCATAAAAACATAAGATTGTACAAATATTATACTTTAACACATAATTAGCATAAATAACATAAATATAACTTTATTTAGATAAATATAATACTAAATCTAGTGCATAAAATGATAAGTCTGCGGCTTATCAATTTTTCACAAACGTATTTCAAAATAAATGATTTAGTCCCCATGTTGTGACTCGCTATTTTTGAAGTTCAACCCACCTTCAAGAGCAGTGGTCATTACTGTGGAGCGTACTAGTCATTTCGTGTTTTCACAAAAGTGGTGGATTTTCACAAAGATTTTGTGCTCGATCATTCATCTTTCCTTTCTCAAAAAAAAGAAGCCCCTCATCTTCCTCGTCGGAGCAAGTGGAGCGCATGAAGATCAACAACAGTCTGAACCAAAAATCAGAGCTGCACCAACCCGAGTCCAGTGACATGAAGACTATAAACAACCATCCGAGTTCGAAGTTGTGAGGGTCAGAAGAGCACCAACCAATTTCTCTTGATCATAGTGTCACCTTGTTGACCGAACCCGAAGACGATCGAACGGCCAATCAGGAGCCCACACATGAATAAGCAGTCAGTCAAAGCTCGAAGACGAAGCAGAAGAATTCGGAAGAGTTTTTAACTCAAACTCCCCCATTTAATGACTTTTAGAATTGATGTATAGGTTTTCCCTAGCATTCTTTTCTCTCTTGTCAATTTCTAATAGACTTTGTATAGGTTTACATTCCTCTGAATTTATTTAGATCAATGTGTATAGGGTTCCCACTCCCTTCTTATTTGCGAATGAACGAGCATCAAAATCATATGAGAAAATCCACCACTTCGAAAACACGTGTTTTCAAAACGTTTTTTCTAAAACTTGATTTCTTTAAGCACCACGATTTGCTTCTTCCATTTCGATCAGTTCACATTCATTAATCATGCATGAATCACGCTCACCTCAGAAAATTGCATATCACATGTTGCATTCCAACACATCACACACAAACATTCATCCCATTTTTCAAGCATGCTAACATTCACATTTGTCATATTCTTTTTTGTTATAATGACTGTTTTGCAGGTGATTAACCGCGTTTGCCACAAATGAAATGACTCGAAGTGATAGCAAGAGATACCAGATTCAAACATTTTCCCATTCAGCATACCATGTACATAGAGACCAACAACCACAAAAAAGCATGCACAAAAAAAAATTCCAAAAAAAACACATCCAAAAATCCAAAAAAGTCATACATCCAAAAAATCCCAAAAATAAAAAACATACCTTCAAAAATCCCAAAAATGCAGTCACTGTCATATCATGGGATCACCATGCGGGAGTTTTCACTCCCTAAAATTCCAAAATCCCAGGAGTCAATCATCGACCAAATACCATTTTGAAACAACTTCTCTCACATCACATCCTACAACTTGACCTTCTTCAGGGCTTACAATGACGGGATGAGCTTCATGAACCGCAAGCTGAGTTCGGCTCAAGCGAGACTAGTCATAACCTTACCACTCATGCATTGCATCCATTAAAAAAAAACAACAAGCAAAAAAAATCGAACCAAAATTCGAATGAGTCATTTTCATTCTCATCGTTTCATGCATCCTATACATAGTAATTCCATATTACCACATCATATTGCATTGTAGATAATTGCATTTGCATACTCCCATATCGAAACGATGTCTTCGGTGAAAAGCTTGATTGATTGTTTGAACATAGTGTTTGAATCACTAAACTCTTGACCCGTCAATGAACTCAAGGGTCCAATCAAAATCAGCACCACAAACCAAAGTGAGTAGTGTACAAAGAGCGGTATTTTCCTTCGAATTTCAAATGAGTGTTTTGGACAATCCATTGAGTGATGAGGGAAGGTAATGAGGTAAAACCACGAGCGACATGTGCATTCCTTCAGCACATGGAGAGGCACAAATCATAGTGAGAGCAATGTCGATAAACATGATACGAACTGTGATTCATGCAAAGATCCGAGAATAGTAAGAAAACGATCATTGACTAATAAGGATGACGAGGCACTTAGGAATAAAAATGCCCACAAAACCAAAAAGCTTTGACTGCCCTTTACATAACCCCTTAGTGAGCCCCGCTGAGCCTTTCATGAAAAACTCCTTCTTCAGAAACTCCACAACATGCCAACCCACGTACATATACTTACCTGCCCTTGCAATAGAGGATCCAAAGGAGCCGGAGCCATGGTCCCTCCCCACCATCTTCCACAAAAACAATGAAATGTTCAAAGAAATCAGTGAGTCAATGCAACTCCAAGGCCAAACACCTAAAAGAAAGCTGAAAATGTTCAAGTAGATCGATAAGTCAATGCAACTTTGAAGCTGAAAGCCAAAATGCAGAGCAAAAAATGCTTGAGGAAGTTGATGAGCCAAATGCAATTTCAAAACACAAAATGAGAAGAAAGTTCAAATCATACGCCAGAAGAGGCAAGAAGGAGAAATCCAAACCCAAAAGACCAATGATGTCCCGAAGAAACCGATAAGGGGTTATCAAAGCCCGTCTAATCATTCCACCCATGGCGAAGTTGAAACATATTCTCTATTGCACAAAAGCTCCACAACTCCTAAATAAATCCTCCAGTCCGTGTGACACACATCACACCCCTCAGCCCTGTTATAACCCAATAAAAGACCTCTGACTCGTTAGTTGATGAGCGTTAACTGAAAAGTATCGGATCTGAAACATGAATCATAAGCTTCATACTTGTTATCAACATGTCCCGTCATCCCAAAGGGACCATGAGTGGAAGAGTGTGACCTTACCCCACAAGGTCTTTCAAGTGCGAGTGACTCTTTGATCGAAGCACCAAATCATAAACAGCCAGACCCATTGCAATTGAGGAATTTGTGAGGATTTGAAAGTCCCGAACCTCAAAAAGGAATTCTAAGGAAAATACTGCTCCGAGCATCGAGAGTATCATCACATCATTATCACACACGACCATACTCACGAGAGATTGACCCACATCCCTCCATGAGAGGAAAGTGATTCACGCCTTCGAGCTCAACAATCACTCGAGATCGAACCGAAGATGTCTTATATTCGTAAGCCTCATATTAATAGAGATAGGACCGTACCTTCTCTCGAAAAACTGCACATGCATTTTGCATCTCTTCTTGCATTTAGTATTTGCATGCATCATAACCACTTCATTTTCAACATCCGACTGGTAAGAACTCCACCTAGTCTCGCTGAAAGTCGACTTCAGTTGCAGTTGTTGAAGCATAACTTTTGATGTCAACCAGAGCCATCCCGAGCCATCATCGAGCTATATCTTGCCTCTTCGGAGCCATCCCGGGCTATCACCGAGCTACATCGAACCATTCAAGAGCTATCCGGAGCCACACGAAGACCATCTCGAAACCATCCACTGCCATACTCAATCCCTATCGACACCGCTTCTAAATCCAATCTGGAGCCATGCGAGAGCCATCCTCAAAACTTTGAGACCATCCCTAAAGCTACACAGTGGCCATCCCAATAGTATGAGAACAATATGAGAGCCACCTCAAACGGAGCCATTTCGTCACCAGGGCCTTGCCTACAAAGTTTCGAACTACGTATGGTCTGATCTCAATACAGAATTGAGTACGTAGGCAGCCCGCCAAGGGTGCGACCACCTCGAAGGCGACAATCCCCTTTCACTCCTCGCTATCATCAAACAGAGCATCCCAGAATCATGACGGAGCCATCCCGGAGCCATGATCAGAACTACACCGAAGACATCCAACCATGTTTGGTTATTCAGAATGATAACAAGTCCACCCACAGCAAATCCATCAGATGGAGCCAACCGATCAGTCACCTCGAACTTCAACAACCGCATCAAGACCATCGACCATTCTCAAGTTCACTGCCATATCAAAACCCACCAACCACCCGGAGCCATCAGTGCATACCAGAGTCATTAGTGCATACCGGAGCCATCAACGCATGCTGGAGCCATCTCAGATCCTTGAAGCCATGACGGAGCCACCGGAGCCATCCCGAAGTTTTGATGTAACTATAAAGCCATCTGCTCACACAAAAACCTACCTCCACAAACAGGGAGTTTAATTCAATTAATACATTGGTTAATCACCTCACATCACATATCGTCTGCATATACCCACAAAATTTGCTCACTATCTGACGCATCTTCACACCTGCTAGACAGCTATTGCGCTACTAGTACGGTCGCCTTTCGTTTTACACCTGCTAGACAGCTATTGCGCTACTAGTACGGTCGCCTTTCGTTTTACACCTGCTAGACAGCTATTGCGCTACTAGTACGGTCGCCTTTTGTTTTACACCTGCTAGACAGCTATTGCGCTACTAGTACGGTCGCCTTTCGTTTTACACCCGCTAGGCAGCTATTGCGCTACTAGTGCGGTCGACTTTTCATTTTACACCTGCTAGACAGCTATTGCGCTACTAGTACGGTCGCTTTTCATTTTACACCTGCTAGACAGCTATTGCGCTACTAGTACGGTCGCTTTTCATTTTACACCTGCTAGACAGCTATTGCGCTACTAGTACGGTCGCCTTTCATTTTACACCTGCTAGACAGCTATTGCGCTACTAGTACGGTCGCTTTCATTTTACACCTGCTAGACAGCTATTGCGCTACTAGTACGGTCGCCTTTCGTTTTACACCTGCTAGACAGCTATTGCGCTACTAGTACGGTCGCTTTTCATTTTACACCTGCTAGACAGCTATTGCGCTACTAGTACGGTCGCCTTTCATTTTACACCTGCTAGACAGCTATTGCGCTACTAGTATGGTCACCTTTCGTTTTACACCTGCTAGACAGCTGTTGCGCTACTAGTACGGTCGCCTTTCATTTTACACCTGCTAGACAGCTATTGCGCTACTAGTACGGTCGCCTTTCATTTTACACCTGCTAGACAGCTATTACGCTACTAGTACGGTCGCCTTTCATTTTACACCTGCTAGACAGCTATTGCGCTACTAGCACGGTCGTCTTTCGTTTTACACCTACTAGACAGCTTTTGCGCTACTAGTACGGTCGCCTTTCATTTTACACCCGCTAGGCAGCTATTACGCTACTAGTGCGGTCCCGCCGTTTTTCCTTCACTAGGCAGCTATTACGCTACTAGTGCGAGATCGTTCACTTCATAACCCGCTAGGCAGCTATTACGCTACTAGTGTGGTCCCGCCGTTTTTCCTCCACTAGGCAGCTATTACGCTACTAGTGCGGTCCCGCCATTTTTCCTCCACTAGGCAGCTATTACGCTACTAGTGCGAGATCGTTCACTTCATAACCCGCTAGGCAGCTATTACGCTACTAGTGCGGTCCCGTTTTTTTTTTCCTTCATTAGGTAGCTATTACGCTACTAGTGCAAGATCGTTTCACACCCACCTGCTAGGCAGCTATTACGCTACTAGTACGGCACACAATCAAAGTATTATAGGCTCGTCATAAGTCCTATAGCTAGATGTCAAGAGGTCTAGTTGAGGCTCTCCTAAGTCCTCGTACTTTCGTTTGCATTCTAGGCCCGTCGTAAGCCCTAGGACTGGATGTCAAGAGGTCCAGTTGAGGCACTCCTAAGTCCTCGTGCACCCTAAACCTTTCTAATTGTTAGTATTCTAGGCTCGTCCTAAGTCCTAGGGTTATGTCAAGAGGTCTAACTGAGGCTCGTCATAAGCCCTCGCACTTTCAATTGCATTTAAGGCTCGTCATAAGTCCTCGCACTTTCAATTGCATTGGAGGCTCGTCATAAGTCCTCGTGCATCCAATCACCATAAATATTTTCCGTTATACCCCTACATTCACACACTAACGGTCGCATCCCAATGCATCGCAAAGCCATGGTGAGAATTTTTGGCGCCCTCTCAACCTTGATCCAATTCTGCAAGGGCTTGCAAAATTGAATCAAGGGGAGCCATCTGTAGACACCAAAAATTCTCACCCCATAGAAAAATTCATAAAAATAAATAAAATAAGAGGGTTGTTGCCTTTCTTTTTGAAACATATTCATGTGCATACCATAATGAAACTGTCATTTTACGACAAGCTTTTTATCAAGTTTCAAAGCATTCGTTTTCAAACCCATCCCTTTTTGTTATTTGCTAATTTTATTTCATGTTAGTCTGTTCTATTTTATTCTTTTATTATTCTTATTATTATTTTTTTCGCCCATTAGTTTGTATGATAGTTTATGCTAATTTATTACACGTTTATTTTATATAAGTTCGTTGAGACTTTTACCTGTATTTATATTTTAGTTTGTCTTTATTATTATTTTCATTATCCTACGTACATTTGTTATTATATTACCTTTATTATTATTTATGTGTTCATGTTCTATTTTATTATTTCATGTCCTTTGAAAAAAACAATTCATTAGATAAAACCATTTTGTTTTGCTGTATATTGTCATTTAGAATGTTAACTTTCTTGAAAGTATTATTCAGATTGAATTAGAAGTCTAGTAATTCTCACATTTGTATAATGAATGTTGAGTTAGCGCAGTCGGTTAGTGTATTTATTTGGGAGTTAGTTGATCCTTGATTTGAATCTCGGCTAGGATGTTTTGTTTAGCTCCTAATAAAGGTCATTTGTTATTTCTGCATTAGTATATTGGATTGTCGAATCTGGAGGTAGGAGTGACTCAATTCTTTCTTTTTTATGCCCTGTCCTATCCCATTCAAATCAGAAGAAAAATCCATCAATCGTAGGTTTATCTTGACTGTTGATTTTACCTTGTTTCATCTTGACTGTTCATTCATACTCTCAATTGAAACCCTAAACCTCAACCTCTGCTTATATAAAGAACAACAAACAGAGGCGGCCAACATGCACAAATCCCGACCGGCAAGCCCCTACCCTGACTTTCATGCTCTTCTTTCATATCCACAGTAAACCAGGAAAAAATACATATCAACACCACCGGTGATGTCGAACAGAGAACATATATCCTCTCACTCTCCTCATTATCTTGAAACAGTCAACCGGAACGTACAAGCCCTGCCTCCAGTCCTTTGATTCTCTTCACTCACGTCGGGTTTGCAACCCAAATTGTCGAACAAGGAAAGACTTACTCCGCCCTGCTTCATTTCTCTTGAGTGACAGTAATTTTGCAATTTAGCCTGCGAACAAGAGGCTACATGCTTCGCTCCCTCTTCATTCTTTGAACGGTAATTTTGTAACCCAACTGGAAAACCCAGAACACATACTCTGCACCTATGTCCATCTCTTCACCCACGTTTTATAACTCAACTGGCAAGCGAGGAAGCACATGCTTGGAGCCTTCATCATTCTCTTCACGCATGTGACGTTTTTTGCAACCCTGTGGAGACAAGGAGCACACCTGCCTCGTTTCCAGATTTCTCTTCACCGAAACTGGAGAACAGGGAATGCCACGCCTCTCTTCATCCTCCGCATAACGCTCGTGAATGTAGAACACACATGCTGTTGCAACTCCCCAAGCTTCTTCACTCACGGTGTGTTGCATTTTGGTCGGCAAACTAGGAACACACGAGGTCTGCGCGCCTTCTTCATTCCATTTCTATTCACCAACAAGTCAAACAACCGAAGCTGCTCCACCGCCTCCTACACTCTCTTCACTGTAGATAGCGAACAAGGAGCATAGACGCACTGCCCCTGTCATTCTCCTCTCGTCGGAGTATCTCTTCGTTCCACAGTCGGTAACGAATCCTAGTCCAGCTATGCGTATGCTTGTTCTGTTTTTGTAACAGTTCCGCAGGAAATTTCCATCGTATTCCTTAGAGAACATTTTCTTCTACCCAAATGCTTCTCTCTGATTACTGTTTGAATGAGGGTTATCCGATATAAACTACGTCATTCGTTTATCAGCGTTGCCTCATGAATGCTCTCCTGCTTGTTGATACAAACTAGTGCGGACATGTCTTCTACTCTGTTATTGATCAGGAATAAGATGTTTAAGTGTGCTTCCGGTGTCCTTGCTTTCTGTATAGATCAAACCATTCTTCTGTCATTGTTTTCGTTATTCATGTCTGGGGATAAATTGGAAATATAATTGGGTTCGACAGCAACAAGCTGAACGATGACGACGAGAATAAGTTTTACTGTATTAGTTTAGTGGTTAATGATTTCTTCATTTTATTGGATTAGGATTTCAAGCTTAGAGCCTTCGATACCAAAAAAAAAGCAGCGTCAAACTCTTTTCAGATTAGTCTCTTAGCTTCGTTCACGGCAATTTTTAATTTAGGTGGTAACATTGCTTTAAATAAGTCGGATTAGCCTATAGACTTTGGCTTTAGCTCTAGTTTGAGTTAGTTTTAGGTCATAAAAAAAACGATTAAATAAGCATGCGTTTACATCAATAGTTGTTTTGTCTTTCAGGCGATGCCACTAATTTATTAGAATAAAGCTCATTCAGAGTTAATCCATTCTTAAAAAAAAAGAGATAAGGAACACATAATTGATTTTTGGGTTAGAAATTCTTTTATCAATTTTTTTGCTCATCTATTTACCATTTTTTATCGCAGATATATTATTTTATCTTCATTTCATTGTAATTTGTTAATTTAATGCTATTATTTCTAACTTTTGTTTAAACCCTAGAAATTATCCTATAGGACCTAGCCATTAGGATAGAGGGGTCCCCCTGGACTGATAGGTCATTGACCAATCTCGTGGTGGTGACACCCCTAAACCCTAAAACACACACCTAAAATATGTATATATATATATATGTATATAGATTAATATTCTCATTCCGGCTTTAGGCCACTAGATCTTCTTGATTCTAAATCTCTCACTGACATTTCACCTTCTCATCCACCCTCGAATTCAAAATTGTCTCTCATTTTTCATAATCATTTTGTAAATATAAATCCCAAAACCGACCCGAGGCCCAAACCGACCTGAGGCCCAAACCAACTTTGACCAAGCCCAAGTTTGACCAATCTAAACTTTGACCTCGACCCAACTTTGACCTCGACCCGACTTTGACTCAGTCCAATTTTGACCAATATGAACTTTGACCTTGACCCTAACTTTGACCTGGTCCAACTTTGACCAACGCAAGTTTGACCTTGACACAACCTTGACTCGATCCCACTTTGACTCGGTCTAACTTTGACCCGGCCCGTTTTCAAACCCAAATTCAATTCAAATCAAAATTCAATTCAAACCAACTTCAATCCAAACCTAATTTATTCCGCCCAATTCAATTCAAACCCAATTCCATTCAATTCAAATCTCAAATCAACCCAATTCAATTCAATTTTCAAATCCAATTCAATTCCATTTCAACGCCAAATAAATTCCAATTCAAATTCAATTTCAATTCCATTCCAATTTCCTATACACTCTAAATGTCTCATAGACCCGAGCGTCTCACAGACTTTGTCATTCCAATGATTCGAATGTCTCACAGACCTGAGCGTCTCACAGACCCGAGCGTCTCACAGACCCGAGCGTCTCACAGACCCGAGCGTCTCACAGACTTTGTCATTCCAATGATTCGAATGTCTCACAGACCTGAGCGTCTCACAGACCCGAGCGTCTCACAGACCCGAGCGTCTCACAGACCCAAGCGTCTCACCGACCCAAGCGTCTCACAGACTTCGACATCTCAAGGTTTCAAATGTCTCACAGACCCGAGAGTCTCACAGACTAACATCTCAAACCCGAAACTTCTCAAAACTCTGAACCCTTCTAAATTACCTCACACACTCTAATCATCATCCAAGCTCAAATCATTCCAAACTCGAAACATCTCCTGAATCCCAACTTCTTCCAAACTTCTATAGTCCCATGGGCCCGAGTGCCCCACAGACTCGAACATCCTAATCTCTCCACCTTTTTAAGATTCAAATGTCTCACGGACCCGAGCGTCTCACAGACCTTGATATCCCACACCTCTCATTACATGAACACCCCAAATGTCTTATAGACCCGAGCGTCTCACAGACTAACCTCTCAAACACCTCAAAAACCCTCAAAACCCAAAATCTCCAAAACCCCAATAACACTGAACTACGTAAGGTCTGATCTCAACAGGGAGTTGAGTACGTAGGCAACCCGCACAGGGTGCGACCCCACTCCAAATAAAAAACCCTTTTCCCATACTAAGATGTTCTCTATACCTCTCAAAACACTCAAACCTTCTTTGGCTCCCACAAACTTCAAACCATCAGACACTAAGTCTTGTCTATTCGCTCAACCTCAGACTTTTCCTAATTCTCATCCGAATTCACCCATTTTTCTTCTTGGCGCTAGCTTGGCAGAAAAGCTCGCCTCATCCACTCTCTTCCTCAGCCCCCACTCAATCTTATCCTTTGGCTTTTAAAATGAATCTCTCCAACAAGGTTTTGAAAGAAGGTAATCCCGACAATTGGAGACCGAGGTTTCCTCGGGCACCAATCCGAAGTCGTGGTCGTTGCCACTTCTAAGGGGTGTAACCCAGTGCGAACCCACACAGAATCTCTGACATGACCAGATAAGTCCTATCCATAGGCAACAATTGCAGAGTCAATCAACGGTTCTTAGAACCCGACCTTCCTTCCTAGTTATCATAGGTCAAACTAGGTGGCGACTCTAGTCAAATCCGCCTTATAGAGGCATAAGTCCGCGTGGGGCCCATTGAGAGCGGGTGTAGTGCACACTTGCACTCCCCTTTATGCTTTCTGGGAAAGACGGACGATGTAGTAGGTATTTGAGGGATGCCAGAATAACGGGTTTTTACCCTCCACAGAATGGCATTTTCTAGGATCTTGGCTTCTCAGCCAGACCATATTTAGATAGACCCCCCTCATACCGAAAAATCACCCTCCACAAGAATAAGAATAAGTAACCCGAATAAGTGGGTGAGTTATTGAATAAGTAACCAAGGCATAGTGAGGTATAACTGTAATACCCCAAATTTCTAAACTGTGATTAGGGCCTTACTTAATTTTAAACCTTAGGAAACCCTAATTTCTAAAGATGGAGAAGGTTATAATTAGTTGGAGGTGCTTGGTGAACATTAGGAACCTTAGTTCCCGGAGTATCATCCGGTAAACCTTAGTTTCGCAGGATTCCTGAAATTTCCGAAAATTACTAAATTCCTTAGGAACTGAGAGTGGTTATCAACCCTAGGAAGAGTGTTAGATACTTTTGAGAGTGTTTTGAGGAAAGAAACAATCATATCTTTCTTCTTTTAATATAAGACAATTTAGTTACATTTTTCAGTATTTAGTGGTTCTGGGCAAACGAGGCTTCGGAAGAGCTCAGAAGTGACTCGAGGAAATTCCTGAAATTTGATAACCCACACTAGTATTAACATATCTACATATATAGTCTTAATACCCATAAAAGCTCAACCAAACATGGCCTAAGGTGGTGGCCAAAAATATCAAGGAAAGGAGAGAAAATATCTCGGTTACTATTCACCACTATTCACACCTCCTTACTATTTGCAATGATGATCAAGGCAACTTGCCCCCTCCTTATCCATTCAAAGGCGGTTATGTATGGATGGTTAGGATTGGTTTTTGACACTTGACACAAATCAATGGCTATGGACAATTCTAGAAGTAATGATTATAAGTTAAAGGATAAGGATGAAATTTAGTATAAAAAGGGGGGGTGGAGGTCGGCCATGGTAGGTGAGCAAGGTGGCCATTCTTCTTCATCTACCTTGATTCTCCTAAGCTAGAAAACACCATTGGAGCTTAGGCAACAATACTCCTCCATTAGAAACACAAGTTTAAGGTAGTAATTAAGCTAAAATCAAGGAAAAAGGCAAGTTTAAGGAGTGGACCAAACTCCAAAAGGTGGAATTGGTTGGTGGAGATTTTGAGCTCAAGAAACTTATAATCAAGGTATAAACATCAAAATGGCTAGGAGAGGACAGGTAACATCTATGCACATCACTTTCACCCTTTAAGCTTATTTTCCTTCTTAAGTCATTCTATTTGGTTACCTACGAATCCTATCTCCTATTTTCTTAAAATTTTTACAGTAAACTAGGGATTCAAATTTAGTGATTATCCTAGAAAATCAAGTCGAAATAAGGTTGGGAAGTAGGAAAACTCTAAAGAATCTTGAAAATGGAGAAAAATGAGCTTTAAGCTTTAGGAATTGTTTGGCTGGGATTCCGACATGATTTTGAGCTAAATTTTTGAGGGTAGTCTTGAATAGTGAATATATGGTTATGGTTGAAAAATCAAGTCGAATGGAGAAATTTAAGTCGGTTAGACAAGGTAAAGAAGCTAAAAATGAGAAAATGTGCTTTAAGCCTTTCTGAGTGTTTGAATGGGTTTCCGAATTGATCTTGAGCTGAAATTTTGGGAGATACTTGTGTTGTTGATATTGGATCATGGTTAAATTTTAGGCCGAGAATCTTTGGGAAGTTATTTAAGTTGGTGAATAGTGATTTTGGTCAAAAATAAGAATTTAAGCTTTCTAAGGTGGTTTCTTGGAAATTGTTTGATTCTCTGATTTATTGGAGCTTGAATGGTATTTTTATGATGTTATTAAGGTTATTTTACAAGTGGTGAGCTTGATGTGTGAATTACTACTTGTGTAAAGCTTGGTTATGATATCTTACTCATGGTTTGCAAATGTGTTTAAGGATAACCTCTTGTGGTGGTGGTGGAAAGTATTGTGTGATGTTGATATCATGGTTATCCTAAGGCTATGCCTCTTGTGAGAGCCTTTAAGGCCAAGCCGACGTTCCGGCAACAATATAAGCTCCTACTAATGAATTGGAGCTGCCACTATGATCTACTCCTATTGGGCAGAAGTTTTCAATAGGGGGTGTGCACACTTAAGGACATAGGGTGGGTGGTGGTGGTGGTGGACTTCATTTGGAAATATCTTGTTTATGATATTAATTATCTCTTGATAATTCTTGGTACAGGTAAATGGTGTATGATCTATTTCTGATTTGTTATATATTGTTAATATTTGTTGAAAACAAAGGTTTTAAAGAGAAAATAAGTTTTTACGGGTGTGGTAGTGTTACTCAGTTTTTACTGATTTTATTTGTTTGTGTTTTCCTGTGTATATGAACTTTGTGTGTTCAGGGTAACTGGGATGGTCACCTTCTCTGCACTGAGGACGAGTCCACCGATACTTTCTATATTTTCATGTTTGTCACCTATCGTAGGAGTATACAGCCTGGGGTCACCGAGATAGTGCTTGAGGAGTGGAACAAGAAGATACAGGGTTTTAGGCACCCGGAGAATGGCAGTAGTCAGTCCATTACCTATGAAGTTTCCACTTTATGAGTACATGGAAGTAGTCCCATGCTAAGTTGCTAATGATGTAATAGTCTTTGATACCCCTTGCTTTTGGTGTAAAATAGGAGTAGGAGCTAACATAGTAGTTGACTGGAAGGGGTCTTTTGGTACTAAGGTGTAAAGTGACGGGTTGGTTGTGTCACTCTTTTGGTAGGGGAACAGCGTTGTAAGATAGCTAATGTAGGGATGGTGGTGGTAATAGCCTTACACTTACTAGTCTTTAGTAAGTGTGGCGGTAACACCCCGGTGATAGTATTAGGGGACCTTATGTAAAAAGACTGACGCATGTATAATACAAGTTAATGATGATATTTCAGTTATGGCACGTTTCTTTAAAAAAATGACTAAGTAAATGGTGGTGGTAAACCGGGGCGTTACAGAGTGGTATCAGAGCCATAGGTTAGCTGGAGGGGAAAATTTGAGTTTGACTAGGAAGCAAGGTGACCCAGGCTTAGGTTTAGGAGACTAGGAAGAACCCTGTGGTTGTGAAAATATGTTTGCTGTGATATTTGTGTGTTGTGTGCTTGATTGATTATAGTTAACTATTTATATTGCAACTAACATATCTGTGTGTAGAATAATGGAGAGGGGAGTGGACGGAGTAATGGAGAGGGGAGAGGACAGATGGATGAACTGAGGGAGTTGACACTGAGTATGGGAAGAATCTTGGAGCAGCACGAGGCTAGAGCTGAAATACCCAAGGATTTCTCCCGGAGGATAGCAGCTATGAAACCCAGTACTTATTCGGGAGAAGGATCCAGTGATTCTGGAAGAGTGGATCAGAGAGTTTGACAAAATATTTGATATCATTGATTGTCCTGAAGAAAAGAAGGTAAGTGGGGCTGTATTTTATTTTAAAGGAGAGGCTGATCTGTGGTGGACTGCGGAGGAGGAGAGACTCAAAGGAAATCCGGGTTTTGGGTGGAATATGTTGAAGGATGTGATGAGGAAAAGATTTTATCCGGAGCATGTAAGGTTGCAGAAATATCAGGAATTTACTGGATTGAGGCAGCGGATGGATGATGTTAAAACTTATCATGCTAAGTTCGTGGAGCTTGCTAGATTTGCTCCGCATGTGGTACCTGATGAGACTGCTAAGGTTCAACGTTTCCTAGAGGGGTTAAATTGGGATTTACAAGAAGCTCTGAGTGTGATACCTATAACTACTTTACAAGAGGCGTACGATAAAGCTGCTAATCTTTATAGGGTACAACAGAGGAGGAAGGAAGTACAAACGGGGCGAAAAAGGAGAATGGAGACTCGTAAGGCCGAGAGCTTTGATAAGAGGGCTAAAATAGAAGTTAGACCAAGTGGAGGAGCCAGACCCAATTACCCGGGACGGCGATTCAATGATAAAGGAACTAGATACTTTTATTGCAAGATTTGTGGAAGGAATCATCCAGGTGAAGATTGTGAAGGAAGGTTGGTAAAGTGTTTTAACTGTGGGAAGCTGGGCCATAGGGCCTATGAGTGTAGGGTAAGAAGGATGGAAGGAGGTATTGATCAGGTAGCAAGACCTGCTACAGCTGGAAATTTCAGCAACCAGAACAATCGTACACTAGTGCAGAAAATGTTTTTAACCACGGTTATTTTGCCTATATACCACGGTTAAAACCGTGGTATATACTTGCGTCGCATATAGAAAACAATTATATACCACGGTTTAAAACCGTCGTTTAAAAGTGAGACTATATACCATGGTTTGCTATGACCGTCATTTAAGACCGTTTTTGGACGCGGTCCTCAACGATTTTAAACGACGGTTAAGGTCAGAACCGTGGTATAAAGTACCTTTTATACAATGGTTGAAGCCTGAACCGTGGTATAAAGTTCCTTTTAAATGACGGTTATTCTCAAAACCGTGGTATATAATGTATAAATCAACGAATAAACCACGATTATACATATAACCGTGGTTTATAGTCTATTAATTTTTTTTTCAAAATCACCGGCGATTTAGAAGCGCTGCTTCACAGATCTCAAACAGAGCACAGACACAAGAGAATGAAGAGGCCAGAACATGTATGTTCCTTGTTTGCGATTTAGGGTTGCAAAATAATGAGTGAATAATGGAGGCGTAGTATGTTCCTTGTTCGCGGTGGGTTGCAAAATTACCGTGAGGTTGAAGAGAATGAAGAATGGAGGCGTAGACCATGTTCCTTGTTCGCCAGTTAGGGTTGCGAAAATTACAGTGAGTGGAGATGAGGCAGAGCATGTGTTCCTTGTTCGCAAGTGTAAGCTGCAAAAATTACCGAAAAACAAGAGAATGAGAGAGGACAGAGCATGTTCCTTGTTCGTCGGTTAGGGTTGCAAAAATTACCGTGAGGTTGAAGAGAATGAAGAAGAGTTGCAGAGCATGTTCGTTGGTTTGGGTTCCAAAATTACCGTGAGGTTGAAGAGAATGAAGAAGAAGAGTTGCAGAGCATGTTCGTCGGTTTGGGTTCCAAAATTACTGTGAAGTTGAAGAGAATGAAGAAGAAGAGTTGCAGAGCATGTTCGTCGGTTTGGGTTCCAAAATTACCGTGCGATATATAAGAGAATAGAGAGAAAGAGCCGTGTTAAATTTGGGCCGAAAATTAAAATTCCCGCTTAGACTATATACCACGGTCACCAAAAAACCTTGGTTTAATATAGTAAGATGTGCAATATAAATGACGGTTGCCTAGGAACTGTGGTATATAGGTAACCTATATACGACGGTTCTCCAAAAACCGTGGTATATTCACTCTGGCGTGTACCTTAAATGACGGTTTCCCTGAAAACCGTGGTATATAAGTAACCTATATACGACGGTTCTCCAAAAACCATGGTATATTCACTCTGGCGTGAACCTTAAATGACGGTTGTCCTGAAAACTGTGGTTTATAAACTTTAAACCACGGTTTTTCATTTAACCGTGGTTTAAACGTCGTCATTAAAAATCTTTTTTCTACTAGTGGTAACAACCAAGGTGGAGTACAGCAGAATAATCAAAATGGCCAGAGAAATTATAATGGTTCAAGAGGTAATATGGGTGGACAAGGGAGTAATCAGGGGAAGCCAACACAATATGGAAGTGGAAATACACAAGGAGGAGGCTATAAGAACCAAGGATATATCAACGTAATCAGCAAGACGGAGGCTGGATCTCAACCTCAACCGGAAGGGGGTTCATTACAGGTACTTTTCAGTTTGGAACTATTGCTAAAGTATTATTTGATTCCGGTGCAACCTGTTCTTTTATATCCTCCGAGTTCTTGAGGAAAGTAGGAGTAGTCCCCGATATAGAAGTTGAAATTTCTGTTTCTACACCTACGGGAAGAGTGGTAGGATGCACTAGAAAGATGGAAAGAGTAAAAGTAACTATAGAGGGTAGAGAATTTGAGATGGATCTGGTAGAGTTTGATTTGAAGGATTTTGATATAATCTTGGGGATGGATTGGTTGAGTAAGCACAAGGGACGCATAGATTGTGAAAAGCAAAAGGTTAGCTTATGTGGGAAGAGAGGGAAGAGAGTGTCGTACACATGCGAAGGAGCCAAGCAAAGGGTAAAAATTCTACCTGCCTTAAAGTTCTTGAAGGAGTTGCGAAAAAGAGAGCCAGTTTATATGTGTTATGTTCAAGAGGAAAAATTGGCGCAAGAACCAAAGTCATCCGCACTTGAGGATCTTAGTAGTCAGGGAGTTTCCGGATGTTTTTCCAGAAGAAATTCCTGGACTTCCACCTGACCGTGAGATTGAGTTTACTATTGATTTAGTACCAGGAACAGCTCCAATTTCTAAGCATCCATATAGGATGGCCCCGAATGAGATGAATGAGTTAAAGAAACAGTTGGAGGAACTTTTAGAAAAAGGATATATTCGACCGAGTGCTTCTCCGTGGGGAGCCCCAGTTTTGTTTGTAAGAAAGAAGGATGGAACTTTGCGTCTTTGCATTGATTACAGGGAGTTGAATAACGTCACAATCAAGAATAAATATCCCTTGCCTAGGATTGATGATTTGTTCGACCAGCTACAAGGAGCGAAAGTATTTTCTAAGATTGATCTAAGATCAGGCTATCATCAGTTAAAGATAGCGGAAAAGGATATACCAAAGACAGCCTTTCGAACTAGGTATGGTCATTATGAGTATGTGGTTATGCCATTCGGGCTAACAAATGCACCGGCAGTATTTATGGATTTAATGAATCGGGTATTCAGCCAATTCCTTGATAAGTTTGTGGTGGTGTTTATTGACGACATATTGGTGTATTCGAAGGATGAGGGACAACATGCTGATCATCTGCGACAGGTTTTACAAGTTTTAAGGGAGAAGAAGCTGTATGCCAAATTATCTAAGTGTGATTTTTGGCTCAAGGAAGTATCGTTTTTAGGACATGTGGTAACCGGAGATGGAATTTCGGTTGACCCGGCTAAAATTCAGGCTGTTAAGGATTGGCCCAGGCCAACGAACGTTCGAGAAGTTAGAAGTTTTCTTGGGTTAGCTGGATATTATAGGAAGTTTGTTCAAGATTTTGCTAAAATTGCTTACAAATCTGATGAAAAAGGAAGTGCGGTATAAGTGGGATGAGGATTGTGAAAAAGCTTTCCAGATTTTGAAGGAGAAGTTAACCAAGCACCAGTTCTTACGTTGCCCTGTGGTACAGAAGGTTTTGAGGTGTATAGTGACGCGTCTAAATATGGATTAGGGTGTGTATTGATGCAGAATGGCAAGGTCATTGCCTATGCTTCTCGACAGTTGAAAAGTTGAGACGAGAGGTACCCTACTCATGATTTGGAACTTGCAGCTGTAGTTTTTGCCTTGAAAATTTGGAGGCACTATTTGTATGGAACTTCTTGTAAGATTTACACGGATCACAAGAGCTTGAAATATATCTTCACTCAAAAAGAGCTTAATATGAGGCAAAGGAGATGGTTGGAACTTATTAAGGATTATGACCTGGAGATTTTATACCATGAAGGCAAAGCCAACGTGGTGGCAGACGCTTTAAGCCGAAAGAGGAATCATGAGGGAGAAGCTAATTGGATATTACATGATGAGTTGGTACAAGATTTCAAGAGGTTGAGCCTCGAGGTGGTAACAATGGGGGAGGTGGATAGAGAAATTTTGGCTAGTATGAACGCGTTCCTCGACATTTACAAGGAAATTTTGCATCACCAGCAAGAGGATGAGAAGCTACGGAAAATAAAGGAAAAAGTAGAAAAAGGAGAAGCCCCAGATTTTAAGATTTATGATGATGGTAGTCTGAGATTTCGTGGAAGATGGTGTGTACCAGATTCATGTGGCGATATTAAAAGGAAGTTGATGCAGGAAGCTCATAATTCTGCATATTCCATACATCCGGGAGGAAACAAGTTGTACAAAGATTTGAAGAAAAGTTTTTGGTGGCCAGGCATGAAAAAGGAGGTAGCTGAACATGTGTCGAAGTGTCTAACATGTCAAAAAGTTAAATTTGAGCATAAGAAAGCAGGAGGAATGTTGCAACCATTGGATATACCCATGTGGAAATGGGATTCGATATCCATGGATTTTATAGTGGGATTACCACCGACCAGAGGTGGGATGGATCAGATTTGGGTGATTGTAGATCGGTTGACCAAGACTACTAGATTAATTCCAATGAAAAGTACTTGGTCTATGGAACAGCTGGTGGAGGCATATATTAAGAATGTGGTTAAATATCACGGAGTCCCTATGGAAATTATTTCAGATAGAGATTCTAGGTTTATTTCAAGGTTTTGGCAGCAATTCCAAAAAGCCATGGGAACAAAATTGAGCCTTAGTACAGCTTACCACCCACAGACTGATGGGCAGACGGAGAGAACTATTCAAACTTTAGAGGATATGTTGCGGGCTTGTGCGATGGATTATCAAGGGTCATGGAGTGACAAGTTGCATTTGATTGAATTTTCGTATAACAACAGTTATCACTCAAGTATCCGTATGGCCCCGTATGAAGCTTTATATGGTAGGAAGTGTCGTACTCCGTTATGTTGGAATGATACACAGGAGGTGGTTATGGTAGGGCCTGAGTTAACAGAGGAGATGGCCCAGCAGGTCAAGAACATTCGGCAGAGATTGAAAGCTGCACAAGATAGGCAAAAGTCTTATGCTGATTTGCATAGAAGGCCAGTTGAATTCAATGTGGGGGACAAGGTATTTCTGAAGGTTTCACCCACTAAGAGCGTGGCACGATTTGGCAAGAAAGGAAAACTTGCTCCTAAGTATATCGGTCCGTATGAAGTATTGGAAAAGGTTGGAAATTTGGCTTACCGATTAGCTTTGCCGATGAACTTGGATAGGGTCCATAATGTGTTCCATGTATCACAATTGAAACGGTATGTTCCAGACGAATCACATGTGTTGCAACCGAACGAGGTAGAAGTTGCACCTAATTTGACTTATGAGGAACACCCGATTGAAATTTTGGATCGTAAGACGAGGGAGACTCGAGGGAAGTCTGTGGATTTGGTTAAAGTTTTATGGACTCACCATGGAGTTCAAGAAGCTACATGGGAACTAGAAGGCAAGATGAGAGCTCAACACCCAGAACTCTTTGATTAAGGTTAGCAATTAAAGTTTCAGGAGAAACTTTCTTTTTAGGGGGGGAGAGTCGTATGGTAAGTGGTGAATGATTATTAGTGTTTGTGAATGTTTGTGATTGTGAATGTTTGTTGGTGCTAGAAATGGTTGGTAATACTTGAATGTTATTGTTTCTTCATGATTTTATATATGTGGTATCATTGAATTTGTGAATGGTTTATATTGTGCGATGGATGGGATTGGTGTGTCTGAGGTTTTGTGTGATGTTGCTGAATCATCTATGGTTGATAAAGTTACCTGGGAATCATTGTGTGGAATATTGTTTTAACTTCTTGGAGTATGTGACTGTATTGTTGGGTGAGATGAATTGAGCTTCGAGGACGAAGCTTTGTTTAACGGGGGGAGGATGTAATACCCCAAATTTCTAAACTGTGATTAGGGCCTTACTTAACTGTAAACCTTAGGAAACCCTAATTTCTAAAGATGGAGAAGGTTATAATTAGTTGGAGGTGCTTGGTGAACATTAGGAACCTTAGTTCCCGGAGTATCACCCGGTAAACCTTAGTTTCGCAGGATTCCTGAAATTTCCGAAAATTACTAAATTCCTAGGAACTGAGAGTGGTTATCAACCTAGGAAGAGTGTTAGATACTTTTGAGAGTGTTTTGAGGAAGAAACAATCATATCTTTCTTCTTTTAATATAAGACAATTAGTTACATTTTTCAGTATTTAGTGGTTCTGGGCAAACGAGGCTTCGGAAGAGCTCAGAAGTGACCGAGGAAATTCCTGAACTTGATAACCCACACTAGTATTAACATACCTACATATAGTTTTAATACCCAAAAGGCTCAAGCCAAACATGGCCTAAGGTGGTGGCCAAAAATATCTAGGAAAGGAGAGAAAATATCTCGGTTACTATTCACCACTATTCACACCTCCTTACTATTTGCAATGATGATCAAGGCAACTTGCCCCTCCTTATCCATTCAAAGGCGGTTATGTATGGATGGTTAGGATTGGTTTTTGACACTTGACACAAATCAATGGCTATGGACAATTCTAGAAGTAATGATTATAAGTTAAAGGATAAGGATGAAATTTAGTATAAAAGGGGGGTGGAGGTCGGCCATGGTAGGTGAGCAAGGTGGCCATTCTTCTTCATCTACCTTGTTTCTCCTAAGCTAAAACACCATTGGAGCTTAGGCAACAACACTCCTCCATTGGAAACACAATCTAAGGTAGTAATTAAGCTAAAATTAAGGAAAAAGGCAAGTTTAAGGAGTGGAGCCAAATCCAAGGTGGGCGACTTGGTTGGTGGAGATTTTGAGCTCAAAACTTATAATCAAGGTAGAAGAACATCAAAATGGCTAGGAGAGGACAGGTAACATCTATGCACATCACTTTCACCCTTTAAGCTTATTTTCCTTCTTAAGTCATTCTATTTGGTTACCTACGAATCCTATCCTATTTTCTTAAAATTTTACAGTAAACTAGGGATGAATAGTTAGTTATTATCCTAGAAAATCAAGTCGAAATAAGGTTGGGAAGTAGGAAAACTCTAAAGAATCTTGAAAATGGAGAAAAATGAGCTTTAAGCTTTAGGAATTGTTTGGATGGGTTTCCGACATGATTTTGAGCTAAATTTTGAGGGTAGTCTTGAATAGTGAATATATGGTTATGGTTGAAAAATCAAGTCGAATGGAGAAATTTAAGTCGGTTAGACAAGGTAAAGAAGCTAAAAATGAGAAAATGTGCTTTAAGCCTTTCTGAGTGTTTGAATGGGTTTCCGAATTGATCTTGAGCTGAAATTTGGGGAGATACTTGTGTTGTTGATATTGGATCATGTTTAAAGTTTTAGGCCGAGACTCCTTTGGGAAGTTATTTAAGTTGGTGAATAGTGATTTTGGTCAAAAATAAGAATTTAAGCTTTCTAAGGTGGTTTCTTGGAAATTGTTTGATTCTCTGATTTATTGGAGCTTGAATGGTATTTTTATGATGTTATTAAGGTTATTTTACAAGTGGTGAGCTTGATGTGTGAATTACTACTTGTGTAAAGCTTGGTTATGATATCTTACTCATGGTTTGCAAATGTGTTTAAGGATAACCTCTTGTGGTGGTGGTGGAAAGTATTGTGTGATGTTGATATCATGGTTATCCTAAGGCTATGCCTCTTGTGAGAGCCTTTAAGGCCAAGCCGACGTTCCGGCAACAATATAAGCTCCTACTAATGAATTGGAGCTGCCACTATGATCTACTCCTATTGGGCAGAAGTTTTCAATAGGGGGTGTGCACACTTAAGGACATAGGGTGGGTGGTGGTGGTGGACTTCATTTGGAAATATCTTGTTTATGATATTAATTATCTCTTGATAATTCCTGGTACAGGTAAATGGTGTGTGATCTATTCTGATTTGTTATATTGTTAATATTTGTTGAAAACAAAGGTTTTAAAGAGAAAATAAGTTTTTACGGGGTGTGGTAGTGTTACTCAGTTTTTACTGATTTTATTTGTTTGTGTTTTCCTGTGTATATGAACTTTGTGTGTTCAGGGTAACTGGGATGGTCACCTTCTCTGCACTGAGGACGAGTCCACCGATACTTTCTATATTTTCATGTTTGTCACCTATCGTAGGAGTATACAGCCTGGGGTCACCGAGATAGTGCTTGAGGAGTGGAACAAGAAGATACAGGGTTTTAGGCACCCGGAGAATGGCAGTAGTCAGTCCATTACCTATGAAGTTTCCACTATTTATGAGTACATGGAAGTAGTCCCATGCTAAGTTGCTAATGATGTAATAGTCTTTGATACCCCTTGCTTTTGGTGTAAAATAGGAGTAGGAGCTAACATAGTAGTTGGCTGGAAGGGGTCTTTTGGTACTAAGGTGTAAAGTGACGGGTTGGTTGTGTCACTCTTTTGGTAGGGGAACAGCGTCGTAAGATAGCTAATGAAGGGATGGTGGTGGTAATAGCCTTACACTTACTAGTCTTTAGTAAGTGTGGCGGTAACACCCCGGTGATAGTATTAGGGGACCTTATGTAAAAAGACTGACGCATGTATAATACAAGTTAATGATGATATTTCAGTTATGGCACGTTTCTTTTTAAAAAAATGACTAAGTAAATGGTGGTGGTAAACCGGGGCGTTACAATAACCCTCAAGGCCTAAGAGTAAATTGATATAACTAACAACCTTGTTATGTTAGTTAGGGATTGTATCCCATGACTGATTGTCGAATCTTTGTGTAGTGTACATATATAACGTATTACTATGCATGTTGAATGAATTAAATGAACTCCATGCTCTCGACAAAAGTAGTCGGCGTACCCCGGTTAGCACGCGGGGTATGCGAATTTCATATGCAGCTTTAAGCTGAGCCCCTAGGGGCATCGTTTATTTTCAGGTACACCGAAGACGATACCGTTCGAGAGTAGGATGGGGTCGGTGGTAGCATGGGTAGTTAGGAATTTATTTTACTCATGATTTGAATAAGGTGTAAGACCGAATATGTTATCGGCATCGTATATTGTAGAACTCGGTATAGTAAAGAAATGAATTGAGTATTGTATTTGTATTGTGTACTTGGTTATTCCGGTCCATCAGACCGATGTTGTAGTTGAGTTAGGCCTGGTTAGCCACGTGGGTGGCTAACGGCATTGTATCACCCTTCGTTGTAATAGAGTTCCAGTTGCGTGAGTAAGGGTATTTTGTGACAGCTCAAGAGGTACATTGACGAGTTTAACGGTTGGGGTGTTACACAGTTTGAGCGGATGTGTGCAATAATGAACCCACAGTCAAATGCAGCAGCTGCTCCTAAGTCTTATCCGCCGTGTGAGTTTTGTGGGAGGAGTTCTAACATGTGTCAGTGTGCTCCGCCACAAGAAGAAGCGGCCAATTATGTGGGGAACAGACCAGGAAATTATTTTGGCATCCAAGGTAATTCAGGTTACCACCTTCAGCAGTAAAACCGTTACTAAGTTGGTGGTTACAGCAACTATAATCAAAGACCAACACAGCAGTATAATTCATCTTATCAGAAGCCACTGCAGAATCAGCAAGCGCAGAATTCAGGTGCTGGTGCGTCCTCTAGTATGGATGAAGTTCTGGCCAGAATGAATGACTTTATCACTGTTAACACAAAGAAATTTTCTGAGCTAGAGACTTTCAATCAAGAGCAGAGGACCTTCAGCAATGATCAGAGGAATTTTAATCAGAATATCGAGACTCAGTTATCTCAGATTTCACAGCAGTTAGCTCAGCGTCCTTTGGGTTCTTTGCCTAGTCAGCTAGAGCAGAATCCAAGGGAGCATGCCAAAGCAATCATCTTAAGAAGTGGTACGCAGCTTGACCCAGTGGTCCTTGAAGCTGAGGCCTTTCCTCGTGGTGATGAGCAGAATGCGAAGGCTGATCCAGCAAAGTCCCAGGAGCAGCCAGCTGAAGAGGATGTTACGATTAACAAAGCTCCTACATCTTCACCACCTCCACGATGTGTAGTTGCTGAAATACCGGTTCCTTTTCCGAACTAGTTGAAAAAGAGAGACTTGGATGAGCAATTTGGTAAGTTTTTAAGTATTTTCAAAAATTTGACAATTAACATTCCTTTTTATGATGCTTTGAAACAGATGCCGAGATATGCAAAGTTTATGAAGGACGTCCTGTCCAACAGAAGATCATTGGTAGAAAAGGATACAGTGCAGCTCACCGAAAGTGTTTCAGCTGTTCTTTTGAAGAATTTGCCACCTAAGCTTGATGATCCAGGTACTCCAGTAATACCTTGTGCGATAGGTAATGTGAACTGCGGTAAGGGGTTGTGTGACTTAGGTGCTAGCATTAATTTAATGTCTTTGTCAATGTGCTTAAAGCTTGGTTTAGGAGAATGTGAGCCTACTAGAATTACTTTGCAGTTGGCTGATAAATTTATCATCTTGCCAAAAGGGGTGGTAAGAGATTTAGTTGTTTATGTTGGTACTTTTGTTTTCCTTGCGGATTTTGTTATTCTAGACATGGAGGAAGACAAAGTAGTGCCACTTATTTTAGGTCGACCATTCATGCGAATAGTGAGGACCCTCATTGATGTTGAGGGGGGTAAGATAATTCTGAGGTTACATGATGAGCAGCTTGTGTTTGATATGACCAAGGCTGACTACACCCCTTCTGATGTTCATGCTTGTTTAGTATGGATGGATATTGTATTGACCTCTGATGCAGGATATTCTACAGCCCCAACGAAGCTTGATGCTTTGGAGAAGTGTTTTTGGTAAATTCAATAGATAGCACTCATGATGATTCTGAGGTCTCGACCACAGCATTTTCGCTCTGTGCTGGGAGGCCATATAGAAAGAACTACAAAATTGCAGAGGAACAGCTGGACCGAGTTCCAAAGACAGTTGCACCTTCTGTGGAATCACCACCTTCTTTTGAACGAAACCTCTTCCTAGTCACCTTAAATATGCTTTCTTAGTTCTTTCCATCTGATTTGCCTGTTATTATTTCTAATGCTTTGACTGATGAACAAGAGGAAGCTTTGCTCCAAATTCTCAAGAGGAACAAAGAGGCGTTGTGATGGTCCATCGCTGATATCAAAGGTATTTCTCCCACGTTCTACACTCATCACATTTATCTTAAGGAGAATTACAAGCCGTTGAGACAGCCCCAACGAAGGTTAAACCCAAACATGAAGGATGGTTAAATGGCGTTATCAAGCTTTTGGATGCAGGTATTATCTATCCAATTTCTGACGGTGAATGGGTAAGTCCTACACAGGTAGTGCCTAAGAAGGGAGGTTTAACTGTGGTACCTAATGATAAGGGTGAGTTAGTTCCTTAGCGTACTGTTACTGGGCATAGACTTTGTATTGACTATCGAAAATTGAATGCCGCCACTAGGAAAGACCATTTTCCCTCCCCTTTATTGACCAGATGTTGGAAAGGCTTGCAGGACAGAATACTTATTGCTTTTTAGATGGTTACTCCGTTATTTTCAGATTCCAATTGCTAGGAATATCAGGAGAAAACCACTTTTACATGTCCGTATGGTACCTATGTTTATATCGGCGAATGCCTTTTTGGTTTATGTAACGCACCATCCACTTTTCAAGCGACATGAACTGCTATTTTTTGCTGATTTTATTGAAAGTGCATTGAAATCTTATGGATGATTTTTCTTCTGTTTTGGTTTGACTTTTGATTCATGTTTGAAGACTTGGATTTAATCTTAGCCAGGTTAGGGAAACTATCTGGTCTTAATTGGAGAAGTGCCACTTCATGTGCAGGAAGACATCGTGCTAGGACAAGATTTTGAAGAAGGGGATTGAGGTGGAAAAGGCTAAGGTCGAAGTGAGAGCAATTACCGCCACCATCATCGGTAAAGGATGTCTGAAGTTTTCTCGGCCATGTAGGTTTTTATAGGTGTTTTGTTAAGGATTTTTCTAAGATCTCTAAGCCTCTTTGTGATTTGCTACTAAAGGATGCTAAATTTGAGTTTACAAGAGTGTTTTAGATGCTTTTAATTTTGCTTAAGGCTAAACTGGTGTTCTGCTCCTGTAATTGTTGCTCCTGACTGGTCACTAACCTTTCGAGATTATGAGTGATGCTAGTGATTATGCATTAGGAGCAGCTTTGGGTCAGCGACACGACAAAGTTTTGAGGATAGTTTATTATGCCAGTAAGACTATGAATGATGCGCAGTAAAACTATGCAACCACGGAGAATGAGTTGCTGGCAATTGTCTTTGCTTGTGACAAGTTTTGACCTCACATCATTGGAAGCAAAGTCATTGTGCACACCGACCACTCCGCTCTCAGGTATCTATTTGAAAAGGTTGATGCTAAACCTCGTCTAATAAGATGGATTTTGCTGTTGCAGGAGTTCGACATTGAGATCAGAGATAAGCCTGGGACGTAGAACGGCGTGGCTGATCATTTATCGCATATGAAGGTTCCAGACGATGGTAAACCAATCAATGAGTATTTTCCCGATGAGTATGTGTACGGTGTGAAACGTATATTACAACAAGTGTACTGCTCTGTCGTAGCAAGTTTTCTTAGGTAGTATTCTCTAAGTTATCGAACCAAAGGAGGTTGTGTCAGTATGAGTCTTTAATCTACTAACTAATAAACTATAGAAAAATAACAATAATAAATTGGGGGTTTGAATGCAGAACTTAAATAAACTAAAATAAAAACGTAAATGATTATCTTCTTCTAACATTCTAAAGGGTGAATCCTGGTTTACTACTTCTCCCTAGTGTTATCAATTCCCTTCCTGAGTGTTTTCTAAATTCTAGATTGCCACCTCAGATCTAATTTATCTAAAACCGGTCTCCCCAAGATAGATCCTTACTAGCATTCCCAAATCCTAACTCTCGTTACGAATTTACAATTAACTAGTATCATTATGATTCATCTGTTTCTAGTCAGCTAATCCCGAGGATTGTCATCTGTAGTTTCACTGGAATATCCTTAGGTCTAATGAATGCCGTCAATTCTCACTTGTAAGCAATTCATACCAAATAACTTAAGCATAATTGATCACAAGAGAATTCACTAATAATTAGGAACAAAACTACAATATGTATAGAATTTATATTCGATAACTCAGGAAGCAAAATAATAAACTAGTTGTCCATAGTAAACCAGAATTCTAACGACTACTCAGACATCGGAGACAAAGAAATAATAACAATAATTAAGAGATTTGAAAACATCATCTAATTATAGGATGATGACGAATTTGGTCTCTATCTTCTGCTTCAGTCTGTCAGAACTGACTGTTGTTTTCCCTCCTATGTCTTGAACTGCTCGCGGCTGCTGTTCTAGGGGTACCTTCTTTCTGGATATGTGTCGTGGCTATATTCTTCGTAATCGGCTACTCTAGGTTTCTATATATTTAATTCCGTGTCGTTAATGTTGCCATGTCAAAAGTATAGGTCTAAAACGTCTATGTGCATGATGTTAGCCCAACAAAATCACCCAAGTGCAAACGGTTGTTCTATTTCTTTCATGCATGCGTCCATTATGCTTCTCGTAAATGTCCCAGATGTGTGCTTCACATGGGCTTGTCCATTGTGCATGGGATACAACCCTCTATTTCCATGTACGTGCATGGCACATGGGTATCGATGTATGAATATGCGGCTCGGAAATGTATATTAGTCTGCAGCGTGTGATAAAGATGTCGGCCCAAGAATAATACTACAGGTCCGGGTTTATAAATCAGTACATAAATCCAGACCATACTGTAAATTGAACAGAATGGTCGTTTTTGCTCTTGTTTGGT
>CM041776.1:371651916-371669597 GCA_023374045.1 Limonium bicolor | reverse complement strand
CTCTTCACTTTATCCAGAGTGTGTGGCTCTTCCTTACTTTCCTTGTTCTTTGATCCTTCCTTGGATGGTGGTTTATTAGGCGTCGACATTACCTTCATGCTTCCTATATGAGAAGTATGGCCTTTATCTTTCTTGGTTACCTAACAAACCCACATTAGCATGAGAGCTTAGTGTTAATATAATATGGCTTAATGGAAATAAACTTAGGTGTCGTTCGTTCATCAGCGGTAGAATTAACATACCATTAAGCGAACATTAATGTATGGGCAAAAGCTCACATTAATGCCTGCTATAAATTAATATTGGGTTGTTCTTTGGTCAGCTTCAATTTTAAAAGGGCTCTAGTAGGCAAAATACAAAACTGTCCCTTGATTGGAACGCCTCCCGTCTTCATACTTCTGCACTTTCTCCACACACTCAACCGCCTACTACCTTTCGCCTCCTCCCCGTGAAGCAACAAACGTCGCCCATCATCCCTCCATTATTCCATCTGTAAGTTTCTTCCTTTTCCTTCTCTTCATTCACTTTCATTTTTTGGGTTTTGGCAACAAAATCGTTTCTTATACTAACCGTCACCATCTTCTTATTTTTTTCAACTGTAGATAGTATCATCTTCTCAAACCAGAACCAGGAAACATCATGTACTCTCGCAGGTTGTTAGATTGGTAAAACAAGCTGGATTCTACTAATTTAGCTTCTTCAATGCGATTTCCAGAATGTCTGCAGTAGCGCCGAATTTCTTAAATGAGAGAGTGTTGTGCACTCAGGTATGGGAAAGAGAAATTGTTATGGTTGTATGAAGAGAATTCAGGAAAAAGGAAGAGATAGATAGGTAAATTCATGTTGCCTGAAATCAGATTATTTTGCAAACGCAGGTATTTCAACCTCTATCTTTAAGCTTCCATGGACGAAATTTGCGCGATAAAAAAACAACAAATCGCACATCTGTCATATCCCACCAAAATGATTAATGCCATTAAAGTTACTTTTTCCACATTAATCTTGCAAACGAATAGACCCTTATATTTTTCTCATGGTCAAGGCAAATGGACTTACTCCTTAGATATTCTTAGCTATATTTTTTTGCTGCGTCTTTAGGTGGGATACGTAGGATGTAACACCCTCATTTCTTAACCTTATAATTAGCCCTAAGTCATTTTTATTAAGCAACAAAAGTCATACAATTTTTGGTGTTACTGCCACAGTCTCCCATGAATGTTAAGGCTATTTGGGAAAACATTTGCTCGACATAACCTTTGTTAATAATTACGCTCCTAATCACACCTTTCAAAACCTGTTTAGACAATAAGAGGCAAGAGAATCCACACTGGGATTCCAATCAACCAATGATCAAGGAGAGTTACATACTTTTAACCAAAGGCCAATTACAAACATCCAAAAAGAAGAGCTAAAAAGGGAATTAATACTTATACATTTTAAATCCAAAAACAAAAGTGACTCAAGTAGGTAATTCCCCTGTGACCCACACTCTCAAAGCCCCTAGAACCTGCAGCAAGGTTAAACACATACAAACATCACACAAAGATAAACCGTTAGTATAAAACTGAGTAAACACTAAGCTACCATAAAGGTAGTTTTATTATTCTTTTAATAATAAAAAATTGAAGGATTGTATCTTTCGTTACTCCCTATAACATGTTTCTACACGAGTGTCCTTTATAGGATATTATCTTTCATTATTCACCTTGTCGTCAATCAACACAAGCACAAATTATTCGTAAAGGCTTCAATGTCAACCAAGCATAATTCATATTTCATACCATTATGAAGATCCTCCAAGAGAAACATACATGTTCATATATATGCCAAATTAATTACCAACCATCTATATTAGTTCTATTTCACACATTGAAGTTCATAATTAACCTATATGCTCATTTCAAAATCAATAGTACAATTACACACAATTTCAATCTTTCATTTACTTCCTCATTGAATCCATCTTTTCTTTCTTTCCTTATCTTTTTCTTTCTTTCTTGTTTCCCATGTTTCTCTCGTTCTTAGTATTCTCACACCTTCATAAGGAAGGTGTTAAAGGGACACGTTCCTAAGCCAAGAACTCACACCTTCACAAGGGAGATGTCAAGGGACACGTACCCAAGCTTGGTTTTTATAGACCCTTAAGTGTGTGCACTGTTGTGTAAGTATTATACATCAAACTATATAAATATATGCAAGGAATATGCAAGTGCACCTAATTGATGTAGTAAACCAAGTGTCATATCCATAAGGAAGTTGGTTCAATCTACTTAGTCTCGGTAATCTAGTTAATGACGTAAAAAGCTGTAAATGGGGTTTTAGCCGATGGCAAGCTTGATTGTGCTGGTTAAACAATAGAAAGAACAAGTAAATTAGAGATGATAATTTGTTGGATTTTATGGAAGAGTACTTTGGGATTTTGGCAATCACCCAAACCTCCTAACCATACTTGTAATTCCATTACATTATAGATGCCTCTTAGAACAAGGATAATAGCCCTCTAACCAAAAGATGAGCTAAAACTTATTTAATTAATTTTAACCTTCAAAACCAACTATATAGGGTTAAACTCACTAAATAGCATTAAGTACAAGTTCTAGAGAAAATCCCCATATTATACCTACCAACCCTAGAAGTATAAATTAGGGTTCCTCTCTCAAATTGGTCACAAACCCTAACTCAAATCAAATTGTAGAAAGGGCTTACCAGAAATTCAATAATTGATCATTTTTAAAGCATTAAATGAAAATCAAGAGAGGGATCAACTATATTGAATCATGGTGAAATTTACAAGCATAGTTAGGGATTTGGGGTCAAAGACCCATCTCAAAGCACAATGGAGTCTACTCTAGCATTGAAAGAGAAAATACAACAAGAGAGAGAGAGAGAAAGATTTAGCCATTAATGAGGTTGGTGAGCTTTGATGGAGGTAGGTGTTCTTATCCTCCTTCCTCTTCTCTTCTCTACGTCTCTGTTTATCTTCTTTTCTTTCTGCTGGGAGTCATGGGGTGTCGAATGAAGAATGAGAAAAGATTTCTTAATTCTAGTGATTTGGCTAATTCGGGGCGCGTATGACTATGTGGTTTGGTTTGCGTCCGGCTAATAAACCCGGACCACACTAACGTGGTTTAATTCTGTGTGCTTGATGACTGGTCCAGGTTTGTCACCCGGACACATACCTGAACCAGGTCGAAATCTTGGTAGAAACTTCGGGCGCTGGATTGGTCCGGGTTACAAACTCGGACGTAAACCCAGACCATGCTCAAAACCTGGCTGAGAGTTCACTGAAGGATTGTTCCGGGTTTGTAAACTCAGACGTAAACTCGGACCAGGGTGAATTGTGGGTAGTAACTACGTGAGGGATGGTCTGGGTTTGTAGACCCGGACACAAACCCGGACTAGGGTGAAATGTAGGCAGACACTTTAGTAAAAGGTTGGTTTGGGTCTGTAAACATGCATCCCGAAGTAAGTTTTTCTCCCGTTTCATCTTGTCTTGGTCTATAGCCTCAAGACACGCATCCTGAAGTCTCGTTTAAGCATCTGAATAGCTCCTTATTGTCATTATATCATGGTCCAATGAGCTTTTACCTAAAGTATAATAAAGAATGTATAAGCTCACTAATAATTACCAAATACTCTATAAAGTGGTGAAAGTAGTTTATAACCCAAGTAGAATGTAGGTGAATATAAACCTCATAGATGAAAATGCCACTTATCATGCACCCTCTATGGTATCTTTAAAACCATAGAGTAGATACTAGACTCTTCCACACACTGGTGTCATCGAGGCTCAATCCCAAGCATAAATAATCACACACCTTCAAAAGGAAGGTGCTGTCAGTATTCGATCTCAAGCATATATAGCCACACATCTCCGCAAGGAAAGTGTCAACGAGACTTGATCTCAAGCATAATTAACCACACACCTCCATAAGGAAAGTGTTGTCGAGACTCAGTCTCAAGCTTTTATCATTTATTCACTTATCCTTACTCATCTCATTATCTTATCCAAACATTCCATAAGAACGACTTCAATCATTCCACATAGTCTATCTACAATGAAATCATTCTTTCAAATTCACACACACATTAATCACAAAGATCTTACCATGCCTTTTACCTTTCTTCTTTCACCATTAAGTGTTCCAATGAACACTTCCACATTTTCTTGATCACACAAGGTATTCCAATAACTTGCTTCACTAATTAGCCTCATGGACAATTTAAAACACATGTCCCCTTAGGGCACACATATGGATAGGCTTAAATTTATTTTTTTGGTCGACTTAGCTGGGGTCCAAGCGCTTGTCTTCTAGCCCATGCTCTAGTGTTGTCCCTAGTGTCTATCACATAACATTCAAACAAAAACTCCCAATCAATTACTGTTCAACAATGTTAAAAAATAATACAAGAATGTATACTCATTTTTCATCCAGAATCAGCACTAAGTCACCTTAAGCCTTCAACTTACTTCTAACCCTTTATTTATACTCCTTTGATGTCATTCAAGCTTTAAAACCACCAAACAACTTTAAGAACAGAGAACCCCCGATATTAAAGTTCATTTTAGTCTATAGGTGACCATGGGAAGAACCCATAATTCAACTACCACCAAAACCAACAATACGTGGTTTGAATTCAAGGCTTTAACCAAATATGAAGCTTTAATGAAAGCCTTGAGCCTAAAATGAGTTTAAGAGTATGAAATTAACAAACCCTTACCAGATGAATAGTAACATTAATGGATAAGAAGATGGAGATCTTTAACTCAAACTGAAGTTGTGGAAGAAGGAAACTGTCTCTTGTTGCCAACAACCATAAATAATCAACTTAGGGTAGGGATTTGGAGGGAGAGAAGGGAGGAACAAGGGTTCCTCTAGCTAGTGTGCTTCTGGTCGTTTTTGAAAAGAGGGCAAATACCAAGAAGAAAACAAAACGTGGAGTGTGGTGGAGAAGAAAATAGAAATGTGACTTAAAGGGAAAGGAGGCATGTGACTAGCATGTCTCCAAATAGCTTTTATTACTAATTAAAATAAGCCTTTAAATCTTCGTACTTAATCAAAGATTATCTTTTCTTTCAAATATCTTCCCCATTATCAAAATAGCTTAAAAGTCATTAATTGATGGTTAAAAATCATCTTTTAAGGTCAAAGTATTCTAAAGCACTCAAAGTTACGAAAATACCCCTCAAGGTAAATGTGTGAAATATAAGCAAACGACTTCCAAAAGAGTTACTCTGGAAGCTTTACTCTAGTTCAGAGGCAATCTGGGAAGCTTGACCTCAGTCTAGAAGAATTATTTAGGAAACTTGAATTGGTTTAGAACAAGAGGTAATGAGAACACGCTTTATGTTGATTTATGAAACTCTTGAGGTCTTGCTCAATAAATACTCTTAAACTTTCTTTAAAGCACCATAATAAGGGTTTAGTTCACTAATATAAACCTTATTAAATCGGGGTATTTCATTGGACATTAGGGGGCGTTTGTTTTACGGTAATCAGGAAAGGGAATCAGAATGATTTCCTTTCGAACTGTTGTTTTGCCCATTTTCCCTATTTTCAGGAAAGGGAAATAGAATGGGATTACCCCAAAGTCCTCTATCTTGATTCTCCACCCTCTACTAGGGAATGAGATTCCCTTTCCCCAATACACGTTGACCGGCGACATATGACCATTGACTGGCGATCGGTGAATCTTGACCAGTAATTAATGACCGTTGACCGGCAGCCAGCGACCATTGACCATTGACCAATGGTCATTGACCAGTTATTTATTTCATTTCCCCCAGCTCAAAAACAAACAACCGGGAAAATCAAAGGGAATTATTTTCCTTGTCTCTCTATTCCCTTTCCTGATTCCATTCTGTTTCCCCCGCTCAAAACAAACACCCCCTAAGTTCTTGATAAATTTTTCGTCTTCAAGGGAGATAGTCACATATTATTGTGATTTTCGGGTAATTTACGTTGAACACCCGGTAGGTTTAACATTAGGTTAGTTAAGCGGGTTGCATGCAAAAGAAGTTAACTGTGGCTATAAGTTTATGGTTAAAATGCTAGAAAAGACGAGCATACATGATAATTTCACTAAGTTCTTTGTGAATGAAGATTACAAATATGATGGAGGTTGAGTATTGAATGTTATTTCTTTCAATTTGTGTAATAAATGAGGCCAGGGGTATATTTGTACCCATATGAGGTAAGATCCTGGTTTCTCTTTGGTGCATCTTTCAGGTGGGAAATGTCCGATGACAGCTGAAAGTCGCATCACATCTTCCCATTTAAGTGTGCCTTGAGCCTTGTGTCTTGTCAATTAGAAACTTCCTAAAGCTACAAACTTTTAATCACAGGTATGCGAGCAGTTAATGTGGAATTAAGTTCTAAGCCTTATCACTTCGGTATTTATGGCCTAATGAATGATTGTCCTTTGTGTGGTGCTTTAAGATTGTTCCTTGTCAGATTTGTCTGAAGGTGTGCTCCTTCTGCTTACTTCACTAAGGCTCTGTTCGCATGGCTGTTTTACAATTGTTTTGGTTTGGCTGTTTTACAGATGTTTTATATGTGACAATATATTATTGAAGAAGAACGTAGGGCCCATGTGGAACCATGCAGGACCCACTCATTTATACCATAAATATGCCAAAGGCGAACAAAGCCTAAGGATGAATTTAACAAGTTTTTGACTCTTTGGGCTAGCAAGCGAGGGCTAGCTTGAATACTTAAGGAGATTCGACTAGCATTGTTGTTAGCTCCTCCAAATCGGTAAGACATGTGAAATCACCCTTAACAATTATATAGAAAATAATATAAAACAGTAAAATTATTTCCTACAGCGTAATTATGAACTACAAGTTTTAATACAAAAATATATTTAGTTTATAAGATTAAAATAAAAAAAACTAGACAAATATCATGTATTTTTAAATAAATATGCTAAAAATGGTTGATTAAAAAATAATGTATATATATTGTGTTGAAGACTTAAGTTTTGCAGATGATTGCCTCCTCAGTCAAAGTAGCGATACAGAAAGACTTGGCGTTGTCACAACTTACCAGCTCGAGTACCTCTGCAGAAGCATCTGTTCACTTGTTCCTATCTGCCAAGAAGCGCGACACTACTTAGTGGCTGCGGAAAGCTCGGACGGTTGGGAGCGTGAGCAAACGTGGGAACGTGAAGCACAAACAGCTCCACAACTCCGATACTTGTGGAAACAAATCAAGGAGCCGTTACAAAGAGACCTTACCGAAGATTTAGGACATAGTTTAACAAGTATATAAGCATATGATTGTAATTAGTTTAGGTGTGCATTTTTGAGATTATTCAGAGAGAGAAACACCGCTTTGAGAGAGAAAAGTATTCTTGAGAAATCTTAGTGAGATAGTGTCGATTAGCTTAGGTATTTATTACCTAGAGAGCACACATAGAACACTCCCCTTTACTCCTTGTGACGCATTGACCAAAGCCGAGAGTAGAGTGAGTGTTGGATGAGACAGAGTACCTCTGTCGAATCCCAAGATAGGAAGCTAGGTTGTAATTCATATTGAATTTCAATACAAGCAGAATCCTATCTTGTTAAGTTTAAAACAAAAGCTTCTACGTTATTAGTTTCTGCATATATTTATTCTTCAAGCAGAGATGGTCTGAGACTAACACCTCAGACCTACTCGGTCAGCACCCCGATCCCATCAAGTGGTATCAGAGCCTGCGTTGGCTGACAAATCTCTCAAAATGGCGGAAATCTCAAATACCAACAACAACAACACAATGCAAGTGGAGAACCCAAAACTAACTTCCACAAACTACAACATGTGGAAAAACGAGATGGAGTCACACCTCTAATCACTGAATCAACAACTCTGGACGGTAGTGACGAAAGGTAATTTTCCAGTACCTGAAGGGAAAGATCCAAGCTCCTATACTGCTGAGGAGCGCAGATGTGTTGAGCTAAATGCCCAGGCCGTACGAGTCATCTACACTAGTCTCTCTCCACCCGAAAGAAGAAGAGTGTATCACATCAAGGTAGCCAAAGACATCTGGGATCACCTTCGAGCTGTTCACGAAGGAAATACTGAGCTTCGAAAGTCAAAAATACAAGAACTGAAGATGGATTACGAAAACTTCGTGGGAAAGCCGGGAGAATCCCTCAGCGACATGCTTGCACGATTCACTGAACTCACTGCTACTATGGAAGAGCTGCAGATTGGAGAGTCAAATGAAAATATCAACAACAAATTTCTGGATAGTCTGGGTGAGGAATGGACCGAGAGTGTTATCTCTACGAAGGCGTCCAAAAGTCTAGAAAAATGGACTTTGACTGACTTGGGATCTTATCTTTAATCCATCAACAAATACAAGATGAATATCAAAAATAGAGGTAATGCTTCTCACTCAAACCATATTGTCTCTTATTCCAACGTGAATCAAGCTTTGCAGGTAAAGACTACACCCAGCCAGACATAAGCTCACCAGAACGAGTCATCCCACTATGAGACTACCTCTCCAAATCAGGATTTAATCCAGCAGCTTCGGGACACTCTGATTGACGGCATAATAGAGGAAGGATCAGCGAACACCTTCGAAGATATGGCCATGCTGGTCAAGAACTTTAAGAGATTCATGCGAGATCGATCAGAAAGGAATAGTCCAAACAGGTTCAGTCAAAATCAAAATCGACAATATCAATCCTACAACCGTAATCAGCAAGGCAATACTGGAACTGGAAACCGAGTATGCTTCAAATGTCTGAAGCCGGGGCACTACGCCAACAACTGTCCACTCAAGAAAAAAGATGATCGTGAGCAATCATCACTGATAGCAAATTCAGCATGGGGAGACTCTGACTCAAAAGAACCTGAGATGGGAACGTCAAGCTTAATCTGCCTTATGGCTCACAAAAGTCAGGTATGCAAGAGTCCCTCTTCAGAGGTAACTGATTATTTCTCAGACTCATGTGTTATTCCCTCTTTAGATTTATCTACTTACTACATAGACCCAAATCACCCTGAATTTGAATTAACTGAAGAACAAGAAAGAATAGCCTCTCTTTATGAAGAAATTCATGTGCTAAAGGGTCATGTCAATAATGATCGTCTTAAATTGCAAAAATATGAAGAAAAGACTGAAAAACTTGAAAGCGAATTAAGAGATGCTCACAGTCTCATCAGCTCCTTAAAAACCCAAGTTTCTTCCCTACAGAAAAGTCGTTCCAAAATTCCACAAAAATTCTTCAAACCAATTACCTTTGTTCGTGAGGTTGCTGCCATGCAAAAACCAAAATTCTTTGAAAACAAACTCCGTGAGTCAAAAGAAAGACTAGTTCAACTCGAGAAAGAGGTTGATTCCCTGAATATCGCCCTTAAAAAGGCACGGATGGAATCAGTCTCATCATCGAATCCTCCTCACTGGCTGAAAAACAAAGGCAAAGTTAATCTGCCGAAAATGGCCTCAAAACCCAATGATCTTCAAAGAAGGAAATTCTAAAAAGAAAAATTTGAAAACAAATTTTGTTGGCAAAAGAAGTATGTTCATCTACCTTCTTTACTAATTTGTGGTTACTGTGGCTACGACGGACACATTCACTCATCGTGTCATAAGCTTGGCAGAGATTTATCTTTCAATATGCAACGTTTACATACTCTGTCTAAAGCACGACATCTTTATAGCTCTTTTTCAAAGAGGGAACCCAAGTTCGCCTGGGTTCCCAAGTCCAACCTCTGATTGTCTTGTAGGGAGAGGCCATGGACAATGACTCTTGGTTTCTAGATAGTGGATGCTCACGACATATGACAGGAGACCCTGACAAGTTCACGACTCTCTCTCAACACCATGGGGGAAAGGTCACTTTCGGCGACAATGCTCATGGTGAAATCATTGGTATTAGAACCGTCGGTAATTCCTCTCTCTTTAAGATAGAAAATGTTAATTTAGTAGATGGACTTGGACACAGCCTTCTAAGTATCTCTCAAATATGTGATCTCTCTAATGTTGTTCTTTTCTCGGCCTCTGACTGCAAAATCTTTGATGAGCAAACAGATCTTCTAAAAGCCACTGGTATAAGGGTGAACAATCTTTACAAGTTATCTTTTGAAAACCCTAACCTGGATGACACTCTCTGTCTTAGTGTACATGACAAGAATATCTCCTTATGGCACTTTCGTTTAGGTCATGCACACGGCAAACTCCTAAACAAAATCAAAAATAGAAATCTTGTAGTAGGACTTCCTCAGACAAATTTCTTCCAGACCGACACCCTCTGTCCTGCGTGGGTACAAGGGAAACATTCGAGAGCAAGTTTTCCAGGTAAAACAGAAATGTCTACATCATCTCCGCTGGACATGCTACACATGGATCTATGTGGACCAATGCGTGTTCAAAGCAAGAGTGGTAAGAAGTACGTTCTAGTCATCGTCGATGACTATTCGCGCTGGACATGGGTACTCTTTCTTAAGAATAAGTCGGAAACATTTTCTGAATTCGAAACTTTGTTCAAAATGATTACTAACAAACTGTCCACCACTGTCAAGACAATACGTTCTGACAACGGCACAAAATTTTGTAATTTCCAGTTTTCAGAATTTTGCAGGACAAAGGGAATCATGCATCAAACATCAGCTGCTCGTACTCCACAACAAAATGGAGTTGTAGAAAGAAAGAATCGCACTTTGGTAGAAATGGCAAGAACAATGCTCATTGACATCTTACTGGGCAGAAGCTATCAACACTGCAGCATACATCCTAAATCGAGCTTCAATTCATCCCTTCATCGGCAAAACCCCATATGAAATTATCAAAGGCCGTCCTCCTTCAGTAACTCATCTACGGCGCTTCGGGTGCAAGTGTTTCATACACAACAATGGAAAAGATAATCTCGGAAAGTTTGCTTCTAAAAGTAATGAAGGAATCTTCCTTGGATACTCATCACATAGTCGAGCTTATAGAATACTCAATAAACGTACATCATGTCTTGAAGAAAGTCCTCATATTCGCTTTGAAGAGCTCTCTAACTCTAGTGACTGCAAACACAACCCAAATGAACCACATGAAGATGCCTCAGATACTACCTTTATTGAAATACCAGTAGCTACCATCCCTGCACCACAAACACCCCTTGCAACAGACTCATCCTCCGACAACGACGATGACCCTGATGACTCATTCAAGGATGCCTCACCTACTCCCACACACGAACAACCACCTCCTCCACAAACCACAACCACAACCACACCTAACACTCACCAAACACCTGATCCCTCCACTAGTCTTCCATCAACCTCCGTAAGAAAATTTCAACAAGCCTTCGCTCACCTAATAACTCAAATCCTAAGTGATCCATCCAAAGGCGTTCAAACACGCAGTGAGATCCATCATAATCTTTGTGCCTTCAATGCCTTTCTATCCACAATCGAACCTAAGAATGTCCAGCAAGCTCTACAGGATCATGACTGGATACTCGCCATGCAAGAAGAACTACATTCTCTGCAAAGACACTCTGTCTGGCGACTTGTTCCTTGTCCAACCAACCATAAACCAATTGGTACCAAATGGGTGTTTCACAACAAGTTAGATGATCAAGGGAATATCTCTCGCAACAAAGCTAGACTGGTAGTTCAGGGATACGCTCAAGCTGAAGGAATTGACTACGATGAAACTTATGCTCCAGTAGCTCGAATTGAGGCAATTCGCATACTCGTGGCCTACGGAGCTCATCGAGGTATGAAGCTTTACCAAATGGATGTAAAAACTGCATTTCTACATGGATACATCGACAGAGATGTTTATGTTGCTCAACCACCGGGATTCATAGATCCACATCATCCAGAGTATGTCTACAAGTTAGATAAAGCGTTATATGGCCTGAAGCAGGCACCACGGGCATGGTATGAGCGTCTTTCCTCTTACTTATTATCACATGGATTCATTCGAGGTAAAGTTGACAAAACTCTTTTCACTCTCACCAAAGGTGAAGACATACTCATTGTACAAATCTACGTGGACGATATAATTTACGGATCCACTATCTTGAATTGTGTTCATTCTTTTCTAATCTCATGAGTAAAGAATTTGAAATGAGTGCTCTTGGAGAATTAAAATTCTTTTTAGGTCTTAAATCATTCAACAAGAAAACGGGACTCAAATTCATCAACAGAAATACATTCACGAGCTATTACTCAAATACAAGATGCATGATTCGAAAGACACACCCACTCCAATGTCAGCAACAGAGAAACTACATCTGGATGAAAAAGGAATTGCCGTTGATGCTACACTATACAGAGGTATGATAGGTTCTCTTATGTATCTAACAGCAAGTAGGCCTGACATTCTCTATGTTGTATGTCTCTGTGCAAGATTTCAGGCACACCCAAAAGAATCACACCTACAAAGAGTAAAGCGAATATTTTGTTATTTAAAAAGCACCCAGGACATGTACCTCTGGTACCCAAGTACTCCTGATTTCACTCGAATGGGTTATAGTGATTCTGATTTTGCAAGCTCCTTATTAGACAGAAAAAGCGATCAGAAAACACCCCATCTCCAACCAAACAATCGACACCACCCACCACCCCGATCATACCCACCCCCGACACCATCACCAAATCTCTGACCAAACTTCAGTTTGGATCCCTTCCACCCACTGATGAAGAAACACAGAACCCACAACCCAACTCTCCTGCTAACGAACCCATTGAGGTACTTGACCTCGAAGTCCAACCAGCTGCTCCCGAAAATTCACCCCCTCCAAAGAAAACCCGCTGTGCTAAATCCAATGTCCCCCATCCTCCAGCTACAAGAACACTTAGATCTCGGGCTAAGAATCCTCAGTCATCTTCAAAACCCAGTTCTGAAGCTCCTGTTCCTACACCATCTCCTGTAGTCTCGGCACCACCAACTGAAGAAAAGCCGCGTAGCACCACCAACTCTTCAACCCAGGAAGACTCCGACATGGCAACAACTTCCACTAGAAAGCGACTCCGTCCTCGCTCCGAGTCTGTCCCACCATCTCCTGCTCAACGACTAGGTCTGATCGATACTCACTCTGCCGTCTACTCCCTACCAGCCAACGACTCTGCTGAGTCCCGAAACCTGGTAAAAGAAAAGCTACTCGACCTGGACTGGCTCCACTCGATGGAGTTTGACATGTTCGAGGAGATGTTTCGCTTTCAAAACTGGATTCATCTCTTCCACGGCATCCAGACCTACCATGAAGCAGAGGCCTATCAGTTCTACCAGAATTGCGTCATCCGCAAGGGGAAAATAATGACAGAGGTACATGATAAAGCTATCCTTCTCGATTCAAACTCCATAGCAACCCATATAGCAATTCCAACTAGCGGACTAGAATTTTACGATAGGGCTGGCTTTCCTGATCTAGGGTTTATAAGTGCAAAAGAGGTTTATGACTTCTTCCTACTGAACAGCAGAGTTGGTCACTCTTTGGACCGACCAACTCTGTCAAATACCCACCAAATGCTTCATACCTTGGTGATCAAAAACTTAGTCCCTAGAAAGGAAGGAAACCAGTTTGTCCGCCCACTAGATCTTGCTATCATGTACTGTCTGCTCCATCATCAAAAGATAAACCTCCCCAAACTAATCCTCAACCACATAGCCTCAACCATCTCCTCACCCCGACACTCCCTGGGGTACATATTCTGGCTCCCGAAAATCCTCACCCACTGTGATGTTGTCCTTGATCCCTCCAAAGCTAGTCGCATCACAGACACTGACATCCTCGGTCAGATCCTGTACAACAAAACCCCATCTTTCCAGATCAAGTCGGTCTCCAAAGAAAACCCTCCCTCCAAAAGGCTAGCCCCACCAAAAACTGTATCACCTCTTGACACAGCCTCTCTGTCTGAAAGGGTAGCAGCGATCGAGAACAACCTCGCCACTCTATCCACGAAGATTGACATGCTCATCGACATCCTCAACAAAAACCACAAACAGACGATGAACATCTTTGCAGGAGGAGTCCAGAAGCTGGCAGAGGAGTTCCGGGAAACCTTTGCTGAAACTCTGGAAGCGGCTAAGCAAATGGATGGTGCTGGATTTCGGGGGAAGATGGAGCACGAGATGAGGACACAGGAATGGATGGCGGAGATGACTAACCTTTTACCCCACCCCTTTTAACTCTTAGGAAGAACTGACTTTTGAATACTCTTGACTTGCGTTGGTGGTTTGTTTTAATGACTTTTTCGGATTATGTTTTTTGGATATTTTGTGTGTTTCCCCTGATATTGGCAAACGGGGGAAGCGGTGTATCCCGCGGCTGGTGTCTGCGGGTAACTATGTGTGGATGCTGAGTGCCTCTGAAGGCCTCATTTGTTTTGGATTGGTTGTTATTTCTGCTATGTAGTATTTGAAGTAGTTTTCGTACTATGGTTATTATCTGCTCTTATCAACTGCATTACCTTAAGGGGGAACATGTGTTTAAGGGGGAACAAACAGTAAGTTGTTCTCCCAAGATAGTTGTTCTGCCTTGTTGTCTGTTCTTTTTGCAGGTACATTCATTACAAGTCTACGCTGGATACACTAAGTTTGTCATCATCAGCAAAAAGGGGGAATTTGTTGAAGACTTAAGTTTTGCAGATGATTACCTCCTCAGTCAAAGTAGCATACAGAAAGACTTGGCGTTGTCACAACTTACCAGCTCGAGTACCTCTGCAGAAGCATTTGTTCACTTGTTCCTTTCTGCCAAGAAGCGCGACACTACTGAGTGGCTGCGGAAAGCTCGGACGGTTGGGAGCGTGCGCAAACGTGGGAACATGAAGCACAAACAGCTCCACAACTTCGATACTTGCGGAAACAAATCAAGGAGCCGTTACAAAGAGACCTTACCGAAGATTTAGGACATAGTTTAACAAGTATATAAGCATATGATTGTAATTAGTTTAGGTGTGCATTTTTGAGATTATTCAGAGAGAGAAACACCGCTTTGAGAGAGAAAAGTATTCTTGAGAGATCTTATAAGTGAGATAGTGTCGATTAGCTTAGGTATTTATTACCTAGAGAGCACACATATAACACTCCCCTTTACTCCTTGTGACGCATTGACCAAAGCCGAGAGTAGAGCGAGTGTTGGATGAGACAGAGTACCTCTGTCGAATCCCAAGATAGGAAGCTAGGTTGTAATTCACATCGAATTTCAATACAAGCAGAATCCTATCTTGTTAAGTTTAAAACAAAAGCTTCCGCGTTATTAGTTTCTGCATATATTTATTCTTCAAGCAGAGTTGGTCTGAGACTAACACCTCAGACCTACTCGGTCAGCACCTCGAGAATAAAAAATAATTATAATACAATTATTTTCATAGGAATATTAAGGAACTGTATTGTAATGTCGATGAACTTCCATATTCATTTTGACTATAATATACTATCTTCAACCAATTGACCTATATTGAGCGCGTCATTAATATACTATCTTTAACTTCCATTTCATTTTATAAAGCATATTAATAGAATATATTTATTCTGTTCTACTAGACTCATTCCAATACCTTATTATGGATAACAGTAAAGCAACTTATTAATGTTTTGGTGGAAAAAGAACTCTCAAACACGTAAGGAGAATGATTTAAATATAAAGCAAAGTCAAACGTAATTAGCCCCACTGATTCCCTTTGATACTAGTACAATTTTGAGTAGCATTTGAATTGAGGCTATGGCCGTTTTGTTCTAGCTTATTTGTTTCGGATCAGATGCGCATTTAATTTTCTTGATTCAAACTGCAGACCCACTACTTCCTAAATTTACTTCGGTTAATACATACTCAAAGAAGATTTTGGAGAGGATTTGAAATTACTGAAAAAAAAAAGGAAAAAACTGACAGTCCTATCCACAATTTACTAGAATTAGAGTGGGAACTTCTACAGATAAGTACACTCATCCTTGTTACTGTTTCTGTTATAAATTTTGTTTACTGTTTCTTCAAAGAGATAAATGAGAAACTAATTCTTATCCATAAAATCTCCTCTGCAATTTTTCTGTAAAAGGTTTTATCCGGATAAAACAGTAACAAATAGTGCGATTTTCCTCTTAAATCGTTCCACACGTAATTTTCTCTGAAACTGAAATGAGAATGAAAAAATTAATCAAAGCGGACTCTATAAAAACGGAGAAACATCTAATGGGGCGGCAACTGTTATTTATCACCATCTACAAGCAGTCGCCATACTGCACACCTCCCTTCAATCCATATCCCGTAGTATTCTCTACAGCCACCACATTCCAAAACGACCGGTACCCACACAGCCCCCGTATCGCCGATTTGAAGAAAGCCCGTGAAAAGGAGACAGATTTGAGAATTATTGAGTATAAGAGTGAAGTGGCGTAGAGAAAGAATCCATTTCGTCTGTGTTGTCGAGAAGAAGCTCGAGTAAAAGAAACCAATGCATATATTATAAGTAAAAAAGGAGGAAGGCCGTTTCGTCGGGACAAATAGGCTGGGTCAGAGGGCAAAGGCAGGAAGTAGGCTTTCTTCGGTTTTCAATCTGGGCCAATCCATAGAAGAGAAAGAGGAAGGGTATTGTTGTTGGTATCTTGGACTATCATACAATTGAGGATTGAAATAGCTCGAACTCGAGCTGCTTCATGTAAGTTTAGTATGATGTGGCATTTTAATTATGCTTTTGTCATATCGTTCTCAGCACGTAATTATTCTGATTGTTTACTGGTCTAGTTCATGAGATTTTAAGTCGCTAGTTACCCGATGTCTATTCTATGTGAACAACTTATAATTTAAGCCTTAATCATGTCATATAACTTCTTAGAAACTCCAATGTCGATTTCCTCACGCAGTATGAAAAATTCAATTTCTTGAATGCATGGGGTATATTTTTGGGATTACTAGCAATATAAAATGTTATGCCATTATCACTGTTACTCAATCTGAGGTAAAATCAGGACTAAAAACAAACTCTAGTCTTAATTCAATGAATCTAGTTTTAAGAACCCCACATAGTAACATAAGAAGGAAGGAAGGAAGACGCATATTCAGTAGAATTAGTTACTTAAGTTCCAAAGTTTAAGTACTTGCCTATTTAGAAAGCCTCTGCCATAGATGAAAAAGCTCAATATTCACTAATGGGTGATGACACAATCAAGAGAGAGAAATAAAAAGATAAATTGTATCTATATTGTATTTGTATTTCTTTCTGGTGCTAGTCTTTTGATCAGATTAGTGATAGCATCAATCCATTAAGTAATCCATATTCCTTTGGTTTATTTAGAGTTACTAAGTTTCATAATTTTGTTTCACGTTTATGAACATATATAGAAGATATATCCTCACCTTCCTTCATGACATATATAATAATAATAATAATAATAATAATAATAATAATAATATAATAATAATAATAATAATTTTGTGATGGTTTACACTCATGATAATTAATTTAGAGGCCTGATTTGAAGATACAGAGGCTAAGAATATTAAAATGGTGGAAGGTGGAGCGGTTACAGTGAATAAAACAGAGTTTTCAGAATGCCTCAAGACTCTTTTCAAAACTCCATATATTATGAAGTTGGCCTTGTCAGCTGGAATCGGAGGACTTCTCTTTGGTTATGACACAGGTAAATTCCAAAAAAATTGATTGATTTTGCTATCGCAAATCACCTAACTAAATGATTGTTTCAAGTATCGGTATTTGGGTGAACATTTAAATCAAAATATTAATTTG